>JAMJFZ010004023.1:15937500-15987500 GCA_026225945.1 Cricetomys ansorgei | reverse complement strand
CAGCAGGCAGAGAGTCTGTGGCATGGGGGCTCAAGGCTGCAGGGCTGTGTGTGCGTGTGTGAGTGTGTGCGCGCGCGTGTGTGTGTGTGTGTGCGTGCGCGTGTATGTGTGTGCATGTGCATCTGTGTGTGTGCGTGTGTATGTGCACACGTGTACAGGGAGAGCCTACCCTGCCTGCTAGAAGAGTAAAGTCAGCACTGTAGTTCTCCTGGGGCCACAGCAGGGGTTTGTGCCCACCTTGACCCAGACACCTGCCAAAGCCTGAACTCTCAGCTCAGAGAATGAATGAGGCTGTCCTTTCTCATCCTCTCTGACTCCATAAAACTCCTGTGAGAGATCTGCGCACGTCTTTAAACAAACACATCTACTGAGAGAGCTAATGATTTGTGTCAATGCGACCGGCACGGGGAGCCCAGGCATTTGGTCAAACACTATCCAGGTGTTCCCGTGAGGGTGTCCTTGTACATGATAAACAATTAAATCTGTAGACTGAGTGGGGCAGACTGTCTTCTATGACACGGCTGGGCCTTGATTAATCTGGTGAAGGGCTGACAAGAGTGAAAAATTGACCCAACTAAAAGAATTCTTCCTGCTGGACTGCCTTTGAACTTGGACACAGATTCCTCTATCCTCAGAGGTGAGCAGAAAAATCAACTTTCTATGGCTCTCGAGTTTGTGAGTCTCTAGGCTGGAATGCCACCGTCTGCTCTGGTGGTCTCTAGTTTGCCTAGTCTCCTTGTTGGTCTTAGAAATGGCTAGCCTCCATAATCGTACGAGCCCCCTCCACCCCGTGCGTGTATACACGTGCACATATTTCTCACTGCTCTGTTTCTAGGGACTACCAAAGGGCTAAGAAATACGTGTAGGGAGTGGCGAGCTAGCTCAGTGGGTAAAGTGCCTGCTTAGTTAGTTCAATTAGTTCAGTAAGGAGAGAACCTATTCCTCTAATCTATACACACATGCTAAATAGAATTGTAATAGAAATATCAGAGGATCTAGAAAGTTCTGAGGGCTTTGCAAACCTCTTTTCCTGTGACTAGCCGTTCATGCTCACATTCATTTGGCAGCATTGGCCAACCTCCACTGATGCACCAATAGCAGGCCTCTGGTTTGAAAGAAGGGATGGGCAGGCCAGCAGACCACTCAGTAGTGATTGTCAACTTGGGTCCCAGACCCACAGTAGGACGAATGCCCTCAGGGACCCTGTGGGACATGAAGTGTCTTGGGTCCAAGCCCAGACAACTGCAGAGTCAGGTGCTGAAGATGGGGCCCAGCTCTGTGTTTCCTCAGCCTTCTTGGGGTGCTAATGTGCTCTTGAATCATTATGGGATGCTCACATGGGATCGCAGAGTCATGGCTCCATGGGGTGCAAAGACCCGAGACCCTGCTCCCCTCCATCCTCCGCCCTAGCCCCTGAGGCTCACTAGTGCTGCACTGGTTCTGGCCTTTGTGCCCTATTCTCTCTTTGGTCATCATTTTGGGTCTCCTTCAAGGTCGTCTTTCCTGCCACCCACCTCAACTCGCCTCCTCCTTGCACTTTGTATTAAGTGGCACAGGATTGTTATATAGGCCAGGCTGGCCTGGAACTCATCATCTTCTGGTCTCGGCTCGGATTACAGGTATGTGCTGTTTTCTTTGTATATACTTCTTTGCTGTTTATCACTCTGTAAATGATGTCCTCAATTGTCCTTACAGCCTTGACAGATGATTTGCTAGTGGAGGTCAGAGGATAACTCCAGGGAGTCGGTTTTCTCCTCTACCATGTGGGTTCCAGGGGTAGAACTCAGGTTGTCAGGCATGGTCCCCACTGAGCCATCTCACCCCCACGCCCAAATCCTACTTTAGCTAGCCCAAACAGTCCTCACTTACTTTTAAAAGTATGATTCGATGCTGTTCAGATTACAGAGGGAATCCATATTTACTGAGCAGAGTTCATACCAGAGATTCTGTGGGAAATTAAACCAGAAAGGCCCTGGCTGGCGTTCCACCTGCCTCTACCTCCCAAGTGCTGGGATTAAAAGTGTGAGCCACCACTGCCCATCCCAGGCTTCCTTTTGAACCCAGCCTTTTCTAGAAGGCTGCACCTGCAGAAGATTGTCCAGGCAGATGTGGAGACGGTGGGAAAACCGGATCCTTTCACATATGTGGCTCTTCTTCTACCAGATGCTTTGCATATGGACACCTTTCCACATCAGTTTATGTCAGTAATACCTCAAGTCCTGGGCCGGTCCTCACTTCAGCCCTTCCTCTGTTGTTCTTTCCTGCCAAGTGAGGTGTCCTAGGGTGAGGGAGACAGGACCACAGGACCCAGAGAGTCCATGTCTCCTGTCAATACTCTCTAACAGCCTGGGCCTCCTCTCTGTGTGTGTGTGTGTGTGTGTGTGTGTGTGTGTGTGTGCGCGCATGTTCGCACGCTCGCGCAGAGGCCAGAGGTCAACCTCAGGTACCATCCATTTTTTTTTTTTTTTGAGACAGGGTCTCGTATTAGGACCTGGGGCTTGCCAATTAGGCTAGGCAACTCCCAGGATCCACCTGTATCTGCCTCCCCGGTGCTGAAATTGCGAATGTGCATCAGAATGCCCCAGATCTAAGGATCAAATGCAGGTTCTCACGCCTGCAGGCAAGCACTTTACCAACGGATCCTTCCCCTGCTCTACCCACTGCACCCCGAATCTTTCCGATGAAGTACCACGTCGCTGAAATTGGTAGCTAAGCAGTTTGTCAGGGTACTGACAGAGGGTGTGTGTGTGCCTGGTGGAGGCACATATTGGTGACACATCTGCTGATAGATGCTTAAGGAAACTTTCTACCGCACAAGCCGTTGTCAGTACTAATCAGCTCTGACGCCCCAGCGGTATGGGTAGGCATGACACCAGTAGGTGTGAAGCCACGCCACTCTGAGGGCGGGTATGGAAGTGGCCCTTTGCATCTTGGTGCCGGCCTTAGCATTTGCACCTTTCCTCCCACTGGCCTCACAGGTCTGGCTCCCCGCCCGTGTTCACCTCTGTGCATCCATTATTTTCTCCCTAAATCGCAGAAGCCCTTAGAACAGAAGGAACGAGTGAGGGAAGGCGACTGCAAGGGAGGTTCTCGACCCAGCTGAAAGGAAAATGAGAACCGGCCCTGCTGGCTGTGAAGAATAGAAATGACCCCCTCTGGGCCACAGCGGAAGGGCGTCGGCCTCTCAGCTCCTCTCCCTCTCACACCTGTGGTGGGCACGTGTCCGCTCCGCACGCTCTCCTCGGTATGTGCAGTTCTCCACCCAAGCCCTCTGACTGTCCGCAGGCCGTCCTCTCTCAGTGCCCCTTCCTCAAGACGCCTTCCATGATCTCTCAGCCAAAAGTCGTCTTAACTCCCATGATGCTTTGCTCGTGCCTCTAGGCAGAGGTCCAACCTGTGGGTTCTGACCCCTTTGGGGGCCAAATGATCTTTTCACAGGGGTGCCTAAGACCATCTGCATATCAGCTTTTTACATTACAATTCATAACAGTAGCAGTTACAGTTATGAAGTAGCAACGAAGATTAATTTTTATGGTGTGTGAGGGGAGTCACCACACCATGAGGAACTGTATTAGAGTACTGCAGCATTAGGAAGGTTGAGAACCACTGCTAGTGTGTCTTTTCTTCCTATAGATGACTGGCCTCCAGGAAGCAGAGACTTCATCCTCTTTTAAGCCAGAGTCAGTCAAGTCACTTTGAGCAGCTTAGGCTTCACGATTACAGAATAAATGGGTGGGCAGACGGAAGAGGCCTGGCTCACACTGCCCTGCCAGGCTGAGTCGTTGCTGCTTCTTGGGATTCAGCTTCCTCATGGGTTTGGCTGAGCTCTCCTGGGCTGAGCTTTGCACACAGCCTTCTGCCCCAGCACCCTTTGCGTGCTCCAAGTCCTGTCTCCCCCACAGAAAGACTGAGTGCCACATGCAAAAAACCTTCCTTCTCTTTCCAGAGCTCGATAAGCCCTGGCTTATTTGTCCAAGCCACACTTGGAGGATATTTTTCTTTCCATTTTGTAGCGACTCTTTTCCTTTGAAATGAAACCTAAGCACCGAGCTGGTTTAGACAGATGTTTCTCAGTGGGATGTGTGGCTCCAATTTCTTGGTGTGTGCATGTCTGACAGCTACTCAGCTACTGCCCGGCTGTTAGGAAGGGGCCCTCTGCTGCTCTCTGTGCAGGTGCTCACTGTTAAGACAGGAGCACAGCGCACTCCAACAGCCCTTCTCAGGCTCTCCCTGGCCAGGGAGGAAGGAAACCAGACAAGGAAGAAAGCAAGCTCACAAATGTCAGGACCTCCCCCAAACCACACAGCTAGCAGAGGCCAAGGCAATGGGACACTCATCGTCCCTGGTGGGCCCAGCACCCTGTCCTCCAGCACACAGATCTGGGAAAGGGGAAAGGGCTTGGGGGTTAAAGGACAGACACATTGTTCCTGGGCCCGCAGAGCGTTTATGATAAATGCTGGTCTATCCTATTTGGGCTAAACAACCTGGGGTAAATCATCTGCCTTCTCCTGGCCTCCATTTCCTTATCTGTAAATGAGGGGCTTGGATAGGCTTCAGTCGGAGCAACAGCCATTGAGCAGGTCCTGTGTGCAGGGTACTGCGAGCTTGAACAGAGGGGAGTGGAGGACCATGCTGTGACAGGGCCTAGGCAGAGCCACAGAGGGGCAGATCTTACTTGGCCGTTCAAGCATCCATCCCTGAACAGTGGTCCTGCTAGAGGCTTGCACCTTGAATAGCGCCACCTGGGAATGGAGGTCTGGCCCACGGGGGAGAATGGAGTGACTCCCAGGTGGGGGTGCAAGTGCCTATCTGTGCGCCTTTAAGGTGTCTCGCCTGGTGAAGGCTGTGCCAGAGACATTTCCGCCTTCCTAGAGGTGTCCTTCCTGACCCTCCTCACTCTACTTCACTGACAGTCCCCACCCATCCCCGCTCCCTTCACAAGTCCAAAGAACTCCAGTTAAAGTACTTCCACATCACTCATGCCCAGCCTTTAGATCTTGTAAAACCTCACTGACATCTGCCAAGTTTACTTTCAAGATCAGTGCAACCAGATCACAACCCAACCCAACCAACCCTCCTGGTGTCTTAATTATGCTTTTGTGCTGAGTCTCATTCACAGCCTTCCTCTGCCCTCATGCGCTGACAGGTGCTATATTACTCTGATTGAGCTGTCCCACCTGCTTCAGGGGGTCCTGGCCAATGAAGAAATCATTAGCATGGTGAGGGCTGGGGGTTTGGGGCACCCAGTGATAGCATAACCCAAGGCCCAGGGTTCATCTCCAGCACTGTCCCTATCCTCAATTTAATAAAAACCAGGTTACATGTTCAGCTGTTTTCCCCTCAGTGCAGCATGCCAACTGATGGGGCCACGGAAGTGCCCACCTGCCCATTCAAAGCCTCCATAGGAAGAAGTCATAGGAAGTGGATGTACGAATGGATCCTTTGTAAAGCTAATTTTCTAGTACAGGGCTTCCTCTGAGGGTCACTTAGTCCTCACAAAGTCACATGGCTTTTGTTGTTGTTGTTGTTTTAAGTCTCAGGTAGCCCAGGCTAGTCTTTTACTGCCTGTGTAGATGAAACTGACCTTGAACTTTGATCCTCCTGTCTGTACCTCCAAATGCTGGGATTACAGGCATGTACCACCTGCCCAGTTTCTGTGTTGTGGGGGATCAAGCCCAGGGCTTCCTGTATGCTAGGCAAGCACCCTACCCGCTGAGCTTCACAGTGACCCTACAGATGAAAGAGAGAGACAGAACTCCCATTTTGAAGTTGCAGAGATTACTAGAGATGCTAAGTCACTCAGCTGGGAGCTGGCAAAGACTCAACTTCTTGGTTTCCCCCTTTTTCCTGGTCTCTCCTTTAGAGGCAGAGGTTCTAGCGGACAGCTGCCAGCCCAGTGTAGTGTCGTAGCAGGGGACCACTGGCTATGAGGCATCCTTCAAAATACTTTCTGTCTGGCTCAAAGCTCAGATTCACTCCATTTTCCCCTCTGGATCATGATGAATGACAATTCTTTTTTTAATCATTTATTTTATGTATAAGAGTGTTTTGCTTGCATGTATGTCTTACCACTTGAGTGCTTTGTGCCCATGGAGGCCAGAAAAGGGGGTTGGATCCCCTGGAACTGGAGTATAGATGATTGTGAGCTGAATGTGGGTGCTGGAAACAAACCCAGACCTTCTGCAAGAAAAAGCGTTCTTAACCGCGGAGCCAACTCTCCAGCCTCCACGTGGCCACCTTACAGAGTCGTTCTTACTTTGCGAAGCCCTGAAGAGACAAAAGGCTGCAGACTCACTTGAGCCACTGGAGAGTAAAGACTGTCGTTACAGTTTTGAAAATGCCCCCATCTTGCATTCCAGAGTCGTGAGCTCTGTAGCTGGGATGGGGCAGAGGACGATGAGGAGATGAGCTGCAGCCACAGACGGTGCTGTCCGCTGCGGGCCAGGCTGCTGCCCGCCAGGCTGCTGCCCTCCCCTTCCCTGCCTGCTTGCTTACCTGGCCCCGCTGCGGTAGGGAAAAGGGCAGAGGCTCTCAGCATCTCCCACACAGAGGCCATGGTCCCAGGACCATCCAACAAGGTGCCTAGCTTTGTGTTTCCCTGAGACTTAGTATGGATCTCACTCAGACTTCTAGAACCATCTTCTCCCTTCTTACTCCTTTCTGTGGGAGTCTCACACTGAAGCTGAAAGACCAGCATGAGGTAAGTCCTACCCTTGGGGTTCACAGATACTCTTCATTTCCCATTTCATTTCCTCCTTCCCTTTTCCATTTCTCCTGATTGGTTTTTCTTACAATGCTTTCTAGGTGGCTCTGTGTTGCTGGTTCAGACTGACTCATGGTGCCTAAACCAGGAGGGAAATATTCCAGAGGGAAGAGATAGATTTAAGAACTCAAGAGAGAACCACAGAGACATCACCACAGCCAGCTCAGTTCAGAAACAAACATAGCACTGCTGGCCGAGCTTGGAATCGGAAGTGAAGGGGTGGGGAGAGGGGGCACTATCCAAAAGGGCTCAAAATCCCAAGATCTTGGTTGTGTTGCAATCAGGGGTAGTTGAAGCAAGCGTTCTCTCTAAGCTTGGGGAAAACTCTGGTTAGGTTAACAGGTGTTGATCACAGCTAAGATTAATGAGAGAGAACATTGGTGTGTCTTTCTAATTGTATAAACCACTCTGATTGCCAATGAAAGGTCATTTCCCCCCCTTTCTTTCTTGAGGTGCAGTCTGCTGATTGGGGAAGCTCATGCTAGTGGGTGGCCACACAGAATTGGGTAAAAACCATGAGAGGGCCAACCTGCACCCTCTAATGCCAGTTAGGGTAGATACAGCTAAAGTGCTCTGGGGCCATAAAAACTGACATAAGGCCTGGCTTGGTGACCTACACCTTTAATCCCAGCATATGGGAGGCAGAGGAAAATGGATCTGTGAGTTCCAGGTCATCCAGGGCTACACAGTGAGACCCTGTATCAGAAACAACCCCCTCCCCAAACTGACTATAACCATCCCCTAGTGTCCATGGGAAACTGGCTCTGGGACTCCCTGAACATCAAAATCTGCAGCTGCTCAGATTCCACACAAAATAGCTCAGGATGGGGTCTGGAGAGATGGCTCAGCAGTGCTGCAAAGCATTGGGGCCTGAATAAAAAGCTGGGCATGGCTGTGTGTCCCAGTAACCCAGTGCCATGCCAGGTGGGAACAGAGACAGGATTGGAGCTTGCTGGCTGTTATATTAGCTTCAGGTTCAGTGAGAGGCCCTGTCTCAACAGAGTCAGGTAGAGAGTGAAAGAGCAGGAACCCGATGTCCTCTGTCTCTGCCAGTGCATACACAGACATGCACAGCCACAACATGCGTGCACACAACGTAAACACACACATACAACACACACACACCTTTACACACACACAAACATACTTTTACACACAAACACACCTTTATACACACATACACACACAAACACACCTTTACATACATACACACACAAACATACACACAAACACACCTTTACACACACACAAACACACACACAAAACACAAACATACCTTTACACACACATACATACACAAACATACACACAAACACACCTTTACACACACACAAACATACCTTTACACACACACAAACATACTTTTACACACAAACACACCTTTATACACACATACACACACAAACACACCTTTACATGCATACATACACACACACAAACACACCTTTACACACACAAAATGGCTTAGCATTTGCATAGACCTTACATACATCAACACATATACCTTAATTGCCTGAGTCACCTTAAGTCACCTCTAGATTATTTTAAATTTCTAATTCAATGCAGATAGCTATTTAAATGGTTACTGTAATATACTACTTAGAGAATAATGATAAAATAACCTGGACATGTTCACTACAGATGCATTTTTTAAACATGATATGTTCTACCTATAATTTATTGAATTTGTGGATTCAAAACTCACAGACATGGAGGGCTGAGTGTACCGGCCTTGAGACAGAAGGAATCTGAAGACGGTGTGGTTTCAGTCTGAGTTATTTGCTCCTTCATGTGAGACACTCCCTTTGCCTCCTTTGCACTCGGCCCTGAACGATGTTGGGATTCCCAGAATGGATGGTGTTGGCTTTGGAGGAGAAGAGGGTAGGGTAAGGAGGCTACCAGTCACTGTGCAGGGGTGGGGAGAGAGGGTAGGGGTTGGGAAAAGGCAGGCCAAGAAGATGCTGACTTGGCAGTTCCTCTTGGCTTCCCTGAACTGGCCAAATCCAGTTTATTTATTTTTTTCTTGGAGGTTAGTAACCAGGAGGCTTTCTTTCAGTGTTTCCACTCCCGAGATGGTGTGTCTTCTTACCCATAAGGCATGCTGCTTGGCCCCCTGCCTTTGGATTGCAGCACTAAGAATATTCTCTGGCTGAGAGGCATGCCCGTGGCTCCAGCTCTTCTCGTCTCTGTGAGGATACCTGGGCCATCACTTGCATACTCTTCAAGTCCTGGCACTTTTCAGCATTGATTTGGAATTAAATACTTAAATAAATAAAGGAAAAGCAGAGAAAGAAATGACTTGGGGGCCTCAAAGAGCTCTGAGAGCTGTCAGCTGGCCACATCTCACATCTTACACGCTTCCCCTGAGTCTGAGTTGGGTTCTGGGGCAGGCAGCCCCTCCCAACTCCCTGTGGCTCCTCTTAAGGCTGCTCTGTGCCATCTGAGGGTATAAGGTGCTCCCAGCCCCATCAGTGAGGACAGCAGCCTGCCTTTCTACTCCCCTCTCTGATCCTCCCACAATCCCCTCTTGCCTCTCCTGCCTGCGGTGCCAGGGCCTGCCCAGTGGCTTGGCCTGGGGCCTAAGCCAGATTTCCCTAGAATATGGTCCCCCCTCCTCCCTGGCCCTCAAGCAGTGGGTGTCATTCTACCCACTGGCTTTGCCTCTGTCGTGATTTATCCTCTAACCAGAATGAGTCAGGGTGTGGATTTTTTATTTGTTCCAAGGGAAAATAGCAGAAGGCATTTCTGCTCTGTGAGGTTGGGATCCCACTCTGGGGGCCTGAGTAGGGAGCAAAGCACAGCATATTCCTCAGTGAGATTTCTATAGCAACAGAGGTCAAGACTGCCTCAGGCCTGACATCTAGGAAGGTGGACCATTGAAGAAGATCTGTCATTCTGCCCAAGCAGCCACTCAATGCCCTTTCCTTGAAGTCTCTCTCTCTTCCCTCAGGAAAGGAATGGCACAGGTGACAAACTCCCTCAGTTATTGCTCCATGATAGACACTCTCTGTCATCTCCTCCCTCCTCATAAGAACACTCTGGGATTTGCATCCCTGGCTCTTTTGTTGGATGGAGAGACTATGGTAGAGAAAGTGGCTATGATGTGTTCAATTCTCACGGCCTGGAAAGTGCTGAGCTGGGAAGAGACAGCACGTCATGGAGCCCAAGCTGTGCTTGAACTTAGTGGGTAGCCAAGAGCAATCTTCTGACCCTCCTGCCCTTACTTCCTGAGTGCAGGGATTACAGGAGTGAGCCTTCATGCCAGGTTTATGCAGTGCTGGGAATTGAACCCAGGGCCCTGTGTATGCCAGGCAAACCCTCTATCGATTGAGCCCACATCCCCAGTCTTGTGTGACTTTGAAGAACAGACCTTGCTGGGAGAGGGCAGGTGCCTGCAGCTGTCGATGCTTGGTGAGCCTCTGCTGTAGATGTGGAGAACCCTAGAGCAGCACAAGCTTACTAGAGAGGAGGGCTGCTGCAGGAAGCCCCAGGAAAAAAACCAGTGCCCTGTTCTGGGTGGGTACCAACTAGGGCATCTTGTGGGCTGGGATCCAGGATGGTAGGTTAACTGTTTCTGGCCCTCTCACCTAAATGCTCATTAATCCAGGTGGAGCTGTTACAGGAAGTAGCAGCTGCCCCGAGCTGGCAGCTGGATATGAGTTTCAATCCTGGCACTCCCATTGACTTGGCAGGGGACTTGGTTTAGTATCATCTACCTTTGGGCCTCAGCTTCCTCATCTGTGAAGCAGGGGGGCTGAGAGACCTGTAAGGTGGAGCTGGCACAAGGGTACAGTAGCCATGTGTGAAGGCCCACCCATGGGACTGTGTGGTCCATCTGGCCTCCTGGGCTGCTCCCAGCCCTGGATCACCCTTAACCCACCTCTGCTTCTGAGAACTGTGTTCCACAGAAGGCTAAGGCAATGGTGGTCCTGCCTTCGGGATGAGGAGCTGTCTGCTTTGATGGCAGCTCTATAGCACGCTTTGCCTGACAGGACTCTGGGGAGAGATTAGGGTGTGTCCTACTTCCAAATAGGACACTGGGAAGAGACTGGGGTATGTTCTACATTTATTTATCTATTTAGTTAGTTAGTTACAGTGACAAAACACTCTGACCAAAAGCAACTTGGTGAGCAAAGAATTTATTTTGCTTTAACTTCGGGTCACAACCCTTTATTGAGAGAACTTAGGGCAGAAACTCAAGGAGGGAGCTTGAAGCAGGACCCATGTAGAGATGCCGCTTTCTAGCTCACTGTCTGCCTCACTCAGTTAGTTTTCTTATACAGCCCAGGACCTCATGCCTAGGGATGGCGCTGCCCACAGTGGGCTGAGCCCTCCTGTATCAATTAGCCATCAAGACAGTGCCCCACTGATATGCCCACAGGCAAATCTGATCCAGGCACTTCTTAGTTGAGGTTCCCTCTTCCCAGGTGACTCTAGGTTATGTCATATTTGGTTGTTTAGATTTATTTATTACTTTGCCAGTGGAGGCTAAAGGGTGTCAGGTCCCCTGGAGCTGGAGTTACAGTTGGGTGTGAGCTGCCTGATGTGGGTGCTGGGAACCTGATACACTCTATTTTTTTTCCTTTTTTTTTCCCAGATAGGGTTTCTCTGTGTAACTCTGGCTGTCCTGGAACTCACTCTGTAGACCAGGCTGGCCTTGAACTCCCGGAGATTGGCCTGCCTCTGCTTTCTGATTGCTGGGATTAAAGGTGTGTACAACCACTGCCTGGAAACAGGAAGTACTCTTAACTATAGAGATGTCTCTTCAGCCTCGGTTGTGCCAAGTTGACAATAAAAACCAAGCAGAAGGGGTTAGTGTCCTGGGCCAGACATGAGTATTCCAGCCCTTGTTGTCTTAGGACCACCATGTGATGCCATGCCTCTGGTGGAGGCCCAGAGCTGCACCTTGCCATGGGGAATATTTGCTTCAAAATTTGTCTGGCTTCCTTTCCTCCCCCTCAATACACATGTAAGACACAGTCACATGGCTCTTGAAGCCTCTACCCACACAGCCCAGTTAAACAGTCGACAGAGTACCCTGGTCAGAAGGCCGGGACTTGAGACTGGGTGGGTGAAGCCATCACGCCTGACCCTGTTCCCAATAGTGACCACAGCCATGCCCGGTTATTCTTTCTCCCTAGAGAGAAGTTTCTACCCACCCCCTTCCCAGGGAAGCGCCTGCAGGGACAGCATCTCATCTAATTTCCTCTCCACTAGCTAGCTGCATGCTGCCCTCTCTCCATCTTCTTCCCACCAGGATCTTCCTCCTTTTGACCTTGATTCCTCCTCTGTGTGCACCCTCTCCTCCTTCCCACCAGGGAGCCTTGGGCACCTGTTCACCCAGGAAATGTTCCAGGTTCTGGGAAGCTCGGCCTGGGCACCTTACCTCCCTGTCCTTAAGGGTGCGAGTTGAACCGTTGAGACACTGATGACGTAGCCTGCAACCTCTGTCCCATCTCCAATAGAGATATGAATGAAGGAGAAAAGAAGAGAGAGGCGGGGGAAGAGAGAGAGTGCGGTGGGGAGGGCAGGGGGTGAAGGAAAGTGAGGAAGGGGGAAGGAGAGTAAGAAGGAAGGGCAAGAGGAGAAGAGGAGGGGGAGGCGAAGATGGAAGAGGAGAGAGAAAAAAAGGGAGGAGGAAGATGGGAGGGAGAGGGGAGATAGGACGAGGGGGAGGATGGAGAGGGAGGCAGACAGGGAGGGGAAGGAGGAGGGGAGGAGAATGGAAAGGAAGATGCTTTGACAGCAACATCCCACCTTTGGCATCCTCTTAGAGTCCTCTGCCACCCTTCCCTGCCACGTTGGAAACTGATTCCTCTAGATGAACCTGGAGCCTTGTGTGAGTCTTTCTATAGGCACCCGTGAGCTGGGATCCATGTTCTGGGAGCATGCTTGTCTCTTCCTAGCTGGGACTGGCCCCTGTTCCTCCTGAACATGAGTATGCATCTTCTTAATACAGGAACCCCCAGCCCTGGCTCTCACAAAGCCAGAAACTGGGGACAAGGCAGGACAGCACTCAGGGTGGGGCTGCTTCTGTTGTGTCCCTTTGGGCCTCGGCCAGACCCTGCCTGGGGAGATTTGGGTCCCAGACTCATTCTGACACTTGCTAGTCCTCTCTGAGCTTCTCGGTTGCCTCTCCTGTAAAATGGAGACAAGCTTACTTCACTCACAGCTTGCTTGATTCTCTAAAACTGCACCATGATTAATCTTAACTGTCAACCTGATGGGATTTAGAATCTTAGTGAGAGCAGATCTCTTGATGCATCTAGGAGGCTGTTTAAGGAAAGTTTTACCTGAGAGGGAAGACCCAACCTGAATGTGGCCTGCACTATTCCATGGGCTGGGGTCCCAGACTTAATATGAAGGAGAAAGCGAGCTGACCACCAGCACTCACCTCTCTGTGCCTCGACTGCAGATGCACGGTGACTAGTTGCATGCCACCCCTGCCGCCATGCTTTCAGAACCATGATGAACTTCCCCCTCTTGTGGGAGCCAACATAAACCCTTCCTTCCTTAGGTTTCTCTGCCAAGTTGTTTTGTCCTAGCATTGACAAAGGAGCTAATACACGCCACCCAGGCAGTTTACCGTGGCCTTGGGTCATTAAAGTCCACATGGCCCTAAAAGTGTCCCCTGTAGCAGATGCTCTGCCTTGCAGAGAGCAGAGGTTTCTCTGGCCAGAAGCAGAGCTTCAAGAACAAACTGGGACCTTATGGGGCCCAGCTCTCTTTGTCCCAGCATCAGGAAGCTTCCTGTTCCAGAGGGTGCAGGCAGGGGCTTCTACAGGCTGGCTCTGGAGCTTGGGGACATCAAATGGTCTTAATCACTTCAATGTAAATGTACTCAAGTCATGTGGATTGAATTTTTCTGAAAATACACAAAGGCTTAAAAAGCAGGAGCAGAGAACACTCAGTCCCGGAGGAATTTGTTTTCTCTTTCCTTTTTGTGTGCCTGTGAGTGTTGTTATTGTTGCTGAGACTGAAGCATGTCAGAAATGGTTCAAGATGCCCACAGCATCCCTGGGTGCTCAGCAGAGCCCGCCGAGGGAGCCGAGTTGGGTGTGGTGAGCAGAAGATGTAGACGAAGAGTAGAGAGCACTGGCTACCCCACCAGACCTGTTCCCTCATCCTCTTAGACAGGCTAGTACACCCCTGACGCTCCACAAGACTCCAACATGATCGGTGAGACCTCCCTGTGGGTGCCTGAGGTGGGTGACAGTGGGCCAGTTCTTTCCTGGGACACACTGGGGTCTGGGAGTAATGGTTTCCCCTCTGGTGGTGTCTCCATAGTGTAGATGATGAGCCTCAGAGGCTCATCTCTTTGCTGGAGACTCCTGGGGAGCAATTTGAATAACACAGATACCCTGGGTCTGACCCAGGAGACAGAGCCTGCTGGACCAGCTCTGCCCTCAGCCCTCAGCCACTGTCCTGCTTTCAGGCTTCCCCACCTCCTGCCACAAGTCACTCAACCATCTTTTCCTGCTTTGCTGGTTATGAAACACACGTACACACATAGTACTCTTTAACTTTGCCCAGAATTTCCAGATAGAGTCGGGGAAGGTCCAGTCTCATTTGACACTTGAGTAAATAGAGATTCAAAAATCTGAGTCTTCCAAGTGGCAAGAGCTTTGTGCTTCAAATCCTCTCTCCTGTCCCTCATTTGAGACACCTCCTGGCAAACAGCTACATCAGTAAGTGCCACAGAGACCTGGCATGGTGACCAGCCAGCGTCCCCCGAGTGATGCCGCCGTTAGCCTCCTACCCTGAGAGCAATATCTACCGGACCTCTCTGTGAGTAAACTTCCAGAAAGCTGTCTGCAGGGTGGGGAGAGTAGGGTGAAAGGAAGAAGCAGAGAAGGGAAAACGAGGGTCAGTCATGATTGCCACCTGGATGTGGTTTAGAGTTATCATGGGAACAAATCTCCGGGCACAGCTATGAGGGATTATCTGGATTAGGTGAATCAAGGCGACAAGGCCCACCCTAATGTGGTGGCACTAGTCCACGGGCTGGGGTCTCCAACTGCATTAAAGGCAAAAAGTAGGCTGAGCTGCAGCATCTGCATCCTGCTTCCCGGCTGAGCTGCAATGGCCGGCTGCCTCTGCTGCCGTGCTACCTCGGCTGTGGCGGGCTGTGCGCTCGAACTGTGAGCCAACAAAACCGCTTTATTCCTTCCCTAAGTTGCTTTTCTCAGGTATTTTCTCACAGTAACAAGGCAAGTAGCCAATACAGGGAGTAATTAAATATGGTAATGAGTGAGGTTCTGATCACTAGGGGTAGAACCCCTGAAAGGCCTGGTGTGCTCCAATCCACCCCGTGTGTAGTGCAAGTCCCTGTGCCCTCGAGGCCGCTCTCTTGGTTTCCCTCAGCTCAGTAGTGGCAGTAAATAAGCCCAGGTCTAGAGGCTCCAATGGGTGTGGCCCTGTACATACCACCGGGGGCACAAACTCCTTCCCACAAAGCTCTGGGCTCAGATCAGCAAAAACACCTAAGAACGTAAGTCCATCCCCTCCTCAGACACTCCTGCTTTTCAGAGGCCTCTGAGAGCCTGGCCATGCTCTTAGAATCTGGCTGAGTTTCTACCTGAGCAAGATTCTGGCTGCTCTCAGGCTGCAGGGATGTGACACTGGTATCTCATTGGGGACAGGAGACAGGAGAGTGCAAGGCTCCCTTGTTACCTTGGAAGTGATGTGTCAGGGAGGGAAAGGCCATTCCAGGACAGGGAAGGGCTCCAAAGAGCCCTCATGGAGAGACGGAGAAAGTAACACCACAAAGATGGGCATAAACACTACCAGGTCATCTTCTGTCTCGCATTATTTTTAAATCGTTTGAATCATTGCTTCCTCAGTGGGTCTGAGACTTACTCCAGAGTGAAACCATGCTTCAGTATTCCAGTACTGTGCTACGCGTGTGAACTCATTAACAGATGTGTAACAAACACTGGTCAAAATAAGTTCTATCTTGAAAAAGTCCATTCAACCCAATTTTTCTTCTTGAGGCATGGTTTTATGTAGCCTAGGCTGGCCTCAGATTATGTAGCCAAGGACAACCCTGAACTTCTGATCCTCCTGCCTCTACCTCTTGTGTGCTGAGAGTACAGTCTGGTAACATCATAGCCAGTCTTAGTAACGGTTTTATAGCTGTGAAGAGACACCACGACCATGGCAACTTTTGTAAAGGAAAACATTTAATTGGGGCTGGCTTACAGTTCAGAGGTTTAGGCCATTATTGTCATGGCAAAAAGCATGGCGGCAGGCAGACAGACATGGTGCTGGGCAGGAAGCCAAGAGTTCTACATCTGGATTGGCAGGAAGAAGCAAGAGGCAGTGAGTCATTAGGCCTGGCTTGAGCTTCTGAAACCTCAAAGCCCTCCTCCAGTGACACACTTCCTCCAACAAGGCCACACCTCCAATAGTGCTCCTCCCTGTGAATCAATGGGGGCCATTTTCCTTCAAAGCATCACAGCCAGTTTATGTAGTGCTGGGGATTGAACCCAAGGCTTTGTGCTTTACCAGCTGAGCTACATTCCCAGCCCCTCAACCTAAACTGTGTGTGTGTACAAAGACATATGTGATGTGGTTGTACATGTATGTGGTATGTGTGTTTGTGTGTGCATGTAGAGGCCAGAGGTTGGTGCTTATACCCCTATCAGTTTCCTCCTTAGTTTTTGAGAAAAGGTGTCTCCTGAACCTGGAGCTCACTAACCAGGCAGACTGGCTGGCGAGTGAGCTCCAGGGGTCCTCCTGCCTACCTCCCCAGCGCTGGGGTCACAGGCATTTGCTGTCATGCCCAGTTTTTTATGGAGGTGCCGGGGCACAAACTCGGTCCCTCATGCTTGCATGGCAGGCAGTTCATTGATTGAGCTATTTCCCCAACCCCTCAAACTTGTTTTTTTTCCCTTTCATATCTTGTAAAGGGTATGCATATTGGGCAGCTGCTGAGACAGCTCAGTGGTTAGGGACACTCACTGCTCTTCCAGAAGATCTGAGTTCCGTTCCTAGCATCCATATCAGGTGACTCACAGCTTCCTGTAACTCCAGCTCCGAGGGGAACTGACACCTCTGGCCTCCATGGGCACCCACGCAAACATGCACCCCCTCCCCCATTGTGCACACACGTACACATAATTAAAATGAAAAAGATAAATTTTAAAAAAGAATTAAAATGTATGCTGAGGCCAGGATCACGGCCCAGTTGGTGTAGTGCTTGCCAGCAGTGTGAGTCCTTAGCGTCGCCAAAAAACCTTGTGAAAAAGAATATAGGTGCCCTGTGTGGCTGGTGGAGAGAGGCTTCAGTCACTGGCACTGAGCACCTACTGAATGCTAGTGATTATGCCCCTGACTCCACCACCCTGCTTGAGAAAAAAAGATGGTATAAAAAGGGAAATGCAGGCTTCTGTGGGGACAGCAAATCCAGGGAAAGGAGGGACACGAGAGGCTTCTCAGGGGAGGTGACACAGAAGTTGATGGGACGGTGCGAAGGAGGGCTTTTGATTTCGGCTGTAAACTACTAGGAAAACCAGACAAACCATGTGAGGCAGCTGTTTGCAGGCCCTAAAGCAGGCCTTGATACCTACGGGAGTGGCTACAGCACCTAGCCCACATCCACTGCGGCTTTCCCCCTCAGGGCATCTTCCCAAGGAAGCCCAGCGCAGACAAACAGCAGAGCCTCACTGAAGGCAGATGAAATCTGATGTAATTTACCAATGACAGATTCAAGGTGCTTGGGAAACCCTAGGCAGAGAAATACAAGAGAAGTGCCTGAGACACACTAGGTTCAGACTGCTGGGCACAAGCAGAAAGGCATCAGAGAGTGACACACAGACAAACGTCATCACAAGTGTGTAAAGCCAGAGGCCATGGGATGTCATTTAAAGTAGGGCCATTGAAATGGCTCAGTGGGTAAAGGTGGGATCCACATAGTGGAAGGAAAGAAACAATTCCCAATTTAATTTTATCTAGTTATATAATTATGATGTCTGGAATCCGCATAAAATTGGAAAGAGAGAACTGACTTCCCAAAGTTGTCTTCTGACCTCTGTACAAGGGTGTGGCACATCTCCAGTCACACACTAGCAAGGTATTAGAAATGATAAACAATTCAGTGAAGTTGTGAGATTACAGTATATATATATATATATATATATATATATATATATATATATATATATATATATCTCAATTGCAAGACTAGAAGACAAAATAAAAACATCTCATCTCTAGTAGCAGAAAATTAAAATATGTAGAAGTTAGTGTAGTTAAAGATGGTCAAGACTTTTACACTGAAAATTGTGAGAAAAAAGTTAAAAGTGAATAAATTAAGGCACCAGGAGACTTTTTATTATTACGACTTTATTTATTCTCAAATTTATCTAGACATTTAGTATATCCATAACTAAAAACCAGCGAATGTTACTGGAGGACAGCTGGCAGAAGGAAAGACACAGGGCTTGAGACAGATGGAACAAGCTCACCCAAAATGAGCAAATATAGAGATCTTACATTGCCCAGGCTAGCCTTAAACTTGTCATGTAGCTGAGGATGCCCTTGAATTCACTATCTTCCTGCCTCTACCTTCGGAATGATGGGATTCCAGCGTGCATCATCACTCCTGGTTTCTGTGGTGCTGGGGACCAAACCCAGGACTTTGTGCATGCTAGGCAAGCCCTGTGTCAATAGTCTCATCCCAGCCCTGACTGAAGCTGGTTTTTTAGCTACAAGTTTAGATAAACAGATGAATGAGGCAGGAATGAGGCAAGCAACTGGCCTGCAGGCACGTGGTCACCTAATGTTAGCGAAGGTTAACGAAATGGAGCTCAATGGAGAAAATGAACTTTTCACAGATGATGCCAGATCAATCCTGTATACACCCAGGCGAGCAAAATAAAAATCCGTGCTTTGTCTTTAGCTCACAGCTTATGCAAAAATTAATTGAGTTCAATCAGTAAGGTAAACAAGAGAACAAACAATTTCTCAAATAAAACAGAGGTGGAGATGTTCAGGAGAAGCATAGATTTCTGAAATGGGGCATATGAAAAAACTAATCAGGAGATGGCTGGTAAATGACGAATTTAAGATAAATGTAATGTAATCCCAGCAGTCAATCGGGAGGAGGAGGCGAGAGGGCAGCTTGTGTTACATGGCGAGTCCCAGGCCAACAAGGGCTACGGGAGACTGTCTCAACACACACACGCACACACGTACACACACGATGCGATCACATTTCATTGTATACATGAATGAAATTCTCAACAATAAGGAAAAAAATAAATATCAGCATACAAATAAAACAAAACAAAAAAGATTAAAAGCTTTGATTTAGGCTGGGTGGTGGTGGCACATGCCTTTAATCCCAGCAATTGGGAGACAGAAACAGGTGGATCTCTGTGAGTTCTAGGACAACCAGAGTTACAACAGAGAAACTCTGTCTTTAAAAAATAAAAAAAGCTTTGATTTATTAACAGAGATTGAGAAGGCAAGCCACACAATAAGAAAAGGTATTTGCAATCTTTTGACACAGAGTTTGTGGGTGCAGTGTGTCCTATAACTCAATAATAAAAGATGCATTTACAGTTCTTAAGATGGGCAAATGAAAGCTAGGGAGATAGCTAACAGGGTAAAGTGCTTGCTGAACAAGTGTGAGAACCTGTGTTCAGATATCCAGCACTCATGTAAAAGCCAGGCACGGTGGTGCATCTGTACCACCAGCCCTGGGGGATGGAGATGGAGGTTTGCTGGCCAGCCAGTCTATCCAGAATGGTGAGGTTCGGGTTCAATAAGACTGTATCTCAAAAATAAGGTGGGAGAAACAGGGAAAGACGCGATGCCAGCTTCTGGCAAGTGCACCTGAACACACATGCATGCAACACACACACACACACACACACACACACACACACTCTACACACAAAAGGCAAAAAACTCTGACCAGAAACTTCATTAAATACATGTCAGAATGTCCAATAATTTTATGAATAGTTGTTCAATACCATTAGCAAGCAGAGAAAAGTGAACTCGATCCACAATGCACCAGCACTATGAGCAGCTGGAATGCCTAAAATTAAGATGATAATACCCTGTGTTAGTTAGGGTGTGGGATGACTGGGACTCTCTCATTTTACTAGACAGTTTAAATAGTAAACCACTTTGGGGAAAAACTGCTTGGCAGACCCTCCTAACATCAGTGATACACCTACCCTTTAGCTCTGCAGTTTAAACCACTGTGTGTGCCCAGCAAAAAGGATGATGAATGTCCATCAAAAGACACACCTAGCAGCAGAAGGATGTGAGCGATGGCCCCACTAGAATAGTCCAAACTGGAAACAGTTCCAGTATCCATCAGTAGCAGAGTAAGTCAAGAGTGACATAGCCATACAATGGAATTCCACAAGCGACGAAAAAGCATGAGGAGAAATGCTCACGATGGTGTGGTGAGCCTCACAGACACAGTGCTGGATTAAAAAAAACAAAAAAACAGACAGGAGCGAGTACCTGCAGAATGACATTGTCACCACACACACACATACACACACACACACCACACACACCATACACACACACACACCATACATGCACACACCACACACACCATACACACACACACTCTCTTTCACACACACACATGCACACATGCACACACCATACACACACATACACACACCATACGCACACACACTCACATACACACACATCATACACACACATATACACATACTCACACATCCACACACTCACACATCCACACTCACACTCATACACAAACACATATGTACACACACCATATGCACACATACACATACATACACACATACCACACACACATGCACACACCATACACACACATATACACATACTCACACTTACACACACTCACACACATACACACTCACACACATACACAAACACACATGTACACATACCATACACACACATACACACACGCCACACATACATACACACACATACTCACACACACATACACCACACACACATACACATACATACACTGTCACACACACACTCACACACCCATACACACAATCATACATACCACACACACCACACACATACACACTCACATACACACACCATACACACACATATACACATGCTCACACATACACACACATACACACACATACACAAACACACATACACACATACCACATACACATATACACACACCACATACACACACACACCACACACGTACATACACACACATACACACACATACACATACATACACTCTCACACACACACTCACACACCCATACACACAATCATACATACCACACACAAACACATTCACACACACACACACACACATCAAAACCTGGCTCAATAAATTTATGGTGACAGAAGTCAGAACTGTGACTCTCTGGAGGGGCAGTGGCTGGGGAGGGGCACAAAGGAGCCTTTTGGGTACCTGTGTGGTACCTACACCAAGAGCTGACTCTGCATGCAGATGTATGGAAAAGTTCAGCGGGCTGTACACCCAAAATAATCACACCAGTAAGCTGGACCTGATCAGAAAGATAATAAATAAGACAAAAGGAAGAAGAAATGAGGATGTCGGGAGTGGGAAGAGGGAGAGGAAAAAGAGGAGGAGGAGGGAAAGGGACATAGAAGAGGAAAAATAGGATGAGGACTGGGAGGAGGAAGAGGAAGAAGGAGAAGGAAGAGACAGAGAAGAAAGGGGGATGGAGAGAAGAGGAGGAAGAGGGCAGGGAGAAAAGGAGGGAAATGAAGAGGAGGAGGAGGAAGTAGCAGTGGAAGGAGAGCAAGGACAAAAGGAGGAAAGGGGGAGAAGGGGGGTTGTCTGGATTGGGACATCAGGGGCGCGGGAGAGGCGTTCCAGCAAGGTGGAGGGTCTGTGGAGGCCTAGAGAACTGATCGCTGAATGGTGCTGTTTGAAGAGAGTGCTGAGCAGAAGGGGAGGGGAGTAGAAAGGTCAGAGGTGGGAGGGCAGGCAGGGGTCAGATTGGGAAGAGCAGGGCATTTGGCATCAGTGAGGCATCCCAGCATGCACTGGGAAGGCTTTGAGAGTACCTAAAAGTGCTAAGCCTGTGTCTTCTACCAGCTGGAAGCCGGCCAGGGAGAATGGCGGGTTGAACCCTGCAGTGAGGAGTTTGCTTAGGGCTACAGAAATATCCCAACACTGACTGATGGGGACAGACAGGCAAGCTAGTAAATTTATTACAGTCACCATTGATTTGTACACTTGACATGATTAGATTATATGATCAAATAAGCTGTTCTATAGCAAAGTTATTAAAACACTGAGAGGTTGAAGCTTCCCCCACCTGGGGGCCCTGGGCCATTGCTGGCTTCTCCCCACTCTCACGCACTCCTCCCTCTGCTCTCACCTCCCACGGCTCTGCACCTTGTGAACAACCCCACAGCCACCTACAGACACCCCAGCCACTCTCCAGGAGGACGAGGGCAGAGGTACCACTTCACAGTTGAGACACCAAGACTCTGAGGCTGCCTTTTCAGTGGCTTCTGGGCCTGCTCCCTTTGGTCATATAAGCCGGAAAAGGGGTTCACACCCCCTGCCTCACAGATGAGAGAGAATAAAGAGCCCATGACATTGGAAGTTTAAGGTATCAGGCCCAGAGACTACCAAATTTTGACCAGCTGGGATGGAGATTCAATTCACAGCAGTCAGGAAGGAAGTCTGTGGGAGCCAGTCTGGGCAGCTGGCTGGCCAGGGGTAGGAAGGAGGGCACTGGGTTAGGTGGCCCCCACTCTCACTCACCACTTCTTGCCACTGATATCATGCTGCTGTACTGTGTAGCCAAAGAAGGCGGCACTGGGACCAGCAATGACCCGGGGATTCCTGGTATCCATGTTGAAGGTGTCTGTGAATCCTGAGTGGGAACAGAGAAGAGAAACGGTGAGTCTGGAGGGTACGGGTACTGCCTAAGAGTGTGTCTGGGCCCTCTGGCTGCTCCTCAGCCTCAGAGAAGCTGGGGTGTGAAGCAGGAGGGTGCCCTTGTCTTTGAGGAGCCCCTGTGTGAGGTGACTGAATCCACAGTCTGATGGGAAAGGTGTGGCTTCAATGTAGGAAGCAGAGACCCCATTTTGGAGAGATAACAGTTTGAAGCAGTGGTTCTTAACCTTCTTAATGCTGAGACCCTTTAACACAGTTCCTCGTGTTGTGGTGACCACCAACAATAAAAATATTTTTTATTGTTACTTCTTAACTGTAATTTTGCTACTGTTATGAATCATAATGTAAGTATCTGATATGCAGATGATCTTAGGTGACCCTTGTGAAAGGGTCAGTTGACCCCCAAAGGGATTGCTACCCACAGGTTAGCAGAGGACTGTTTCTTTCACTGCAGACACTCCAGTGCTTGGAGTCAAGGTCTTGCTCATACACAGAGGCTGACTGAATAGACCAGAATGCTGACAGCACTCACTAATTTTACATCAAGCACCCAGATTTCACACCAGCCCTGTGAGATGGAGGTCCCGAACCTCTGTGAGGTTAGTCTGTAGGAACTTGCTCAGCAGGTGAGCTTAGGGTGAGACCAAATTGCTTGGGGGAACAGGAAAAGGGTTACCCTCTTTAGGGGCCAGACTGGAGGGTTGAGGAGCAAGAAGGCTCTTCCTAGGGAAGGGGGTCTCCCCTTCTGCCTCAGGTCCCTGCTGGCTCCCTGTGCTACACTAGGATCAGAGTACAGTGTCCTTCATGCAAGTCTGTCTAGAAGTGGCTGGGCCTCCCAAATCCTCCCCCCCCCCCCCCCCCCCAGTCTCCCTGGGGAAGAGAGGAATAAAGCCTGGCCGCAGGAAAGAGACATTTAAGTTACCAGAATCCAGTTACTGCATGAATCTGCTCAAACCAAACTAACCAGAGGTTGGCTTTCCTAAAAACGATGTTGAGCCTGTCCTTCTGACCTTGGCTCTCACCAGTCTCTGGGTTTTCTGAAATCCATAGCTTTATTTCTCTGGTAGTAATGTAGAGGTGGGTGTAGCTCTTTTCAGGGATTATTGACCACAGATACAAACAAAACAAAATAAAACAAAAAGTTGCTTTCGACAGGAATCAATAGACTGGCTGCAGAGATACGGGGAGATGACCCGGCAGACCCGGCAGTGTGCCGCTCTCCTGCCCCAAGTTTGGTGACAGAGGGGGAACCCACAATTCCTTGATGGCTCTCACTCTGTGGCTGACAGCAGCCCTGCTCTCTTTCTCAGATTCTTATTTGGCTCTTGAAAATGACCGGTTAGTCCCAAGAGGAGATCAGAGCTGCAAACTCTGTCAGTAGGAGATCAGTTCTCAAATTCACCCCGTGGAGGCTAAAATGGAGTCACTGTCTCCCACCGTGTCTCCAGGGCTTGAGGGGTGCGGCCCAGTGTGACCCAGTGCTCCACAGTAGCTCAAGGCATGTGCCCCGAGTGTCCACGCTGTGATGGCTACTCTTACCATGTCCCTTTGCTCTCCAAAATACCTTCCCAGGGATCTTAGGAGCAAGCACCCAAAACCTCCTATGAGAGCCAGGAAATTGGCTCAGCTGGCACAGTGCCTTCTGCACAAGTTTCCGCAGCAGAGGCTGATGGTACAGTAAGGGCAGGGAGCAGTTCCCGCTCCCCACGGCAGATCTAGACACTTGTGTAGAACGCAGGGTTTCTTGGAAAGCACTCTGTGGGCTGTTCACAGGGTTTAAGACCCTTGTTATGAGTGAGCAAAGTAAGGCACAGAGAGGGTGGGACTTCCCCTTTCCTCATGCCCTTCTTTATTCTCTATGTATGTCTATGTGTGTATACACGTATGTCCCAATGCATACATGTACGTATGTGTGAGTGCATGTGGAGGCCATATTTTGTTTCCCAGTTCCCTTTACCTTTGGTTTGAGACAGAGTCTCTCATCGGCCTGAAACTTCACCAGGAAGGCTAAGGTAGCTATGCATCAACCTGTCTCTGCCTTCCATCTTGCTATCACCGGGATTACAAACACACACCACACCACACCTGGCTTTTTACATAGCTTCTGGGGATTCAAACTCAGGTCTTCATGCTTGTGAGGTGAATGCTTTAGCAACAGAGCCAACTCCCCTGCTTATCCCCTACCACTTCTTTGGTGTGACATTTCTACCAATCTTCACTTCAGAAGAATGTCTCCTTGGGGTCTATTCTGGGGAGTAGGAATGCTTGCCTGGATAAGACACAAGGTCGTCAGAGTCCTCAGCCATGCTGGGCGGGCCAACAGACTTGTTTGTAAGTCAACAGAGTCTGAAGTGATGCCAAGGCAAGTGTGGATAGGGTGGAGTGATCTGAGTTCTAATCTCAGCCTTGTCATAATTTGGCTGTGTGTCCATGGAGAATATTTCTGCTTCTCTGAGCCCTGTCATAATTTGGCTGTGTGTCCATGGAGAATATTTCTGCTTCTCTGTGCCCCAGGTTCCGTGACATGAGAGGGTCAGTCCCACATTGTAGGTACACCTCCACACATGTCAGTGGTTCTCTCGGGGCAGACACACAGCTGACTTCCAGTTGTCAGAGCACTAGCATCTGCCTTGAATCTCTGCAAACAATTGAAAATTGGAGACCAGGCAGCCGGGAAGAATGCAAGCTCATCTGAGTGTTGACTAAACACATCTGGGAAGGGAAATCTCCAGGCAAAAATGATAATATTTTGCATTCCCAAGCCCAAGGGGAAGAATTAAGGAAACCATCAGCTCATACTCTGTGCTATCCAGGCCTGGCTCTCCCCTCGCTTGTTTGCACCATGGAGACTTGGCGACAGGCTGGAGCTTCTGGACACATCAGACACCAGAAAGATGGAGGTCTTGGTGAGTGATCAGGGAGTGTGGTCATCTCTCCATATAAAACCCAGCCTCGTCCCCATAGCTGGATGGTGCTACAAAAACAGTGAGCTCTAGAGCAAGACAGCAGACTATCATGGAATGGTTCACACCAACCTGAGAGGATCTAGAATCACCTTGGAGACAAATCTCTGGGCATAAGGGATTATCTGTTAGGGAAACTGAGGTAGGAAGATCCACTCTAAATGTGGGTGGCACCATCCCCTAGGCTGAACCACACGAAAGGGGGAAAGTGAGATGAACACCAGCATTCATTGCCCCCTGTTTCCTGACTTATGGATGCAACGTGACCAGCTGTTTCAAGCTCCTGCCACCATGACAGACCTCATGACAGACCTCACACTGTGAGTTAGAATAAACCCTTTCTTCTTCAGGCCGCTTTTCTTGAGTATTTTGCTGCAGCAACAAGTCACTATTACATAGTCTCCACCAAAACACTCAACATTCCAAAATGGCCCACTATGATCCCTCAGGACAGAACTATGGTGCTAGAGTGGCCAACGAGCGAGCCCCTTCTCTGGGATCTCCTAGGGATGTGAGCACCTCAAGAGCATGGGAAGCAGCGATGGCTGGAAAGCAAGGTCAAAGACCCAGGAGTGGACTTCTGACTATGAACAGCTTGTTACAGGGTGGAGTGAAGGGTCTGTGGGTACAGAATGGACCCTTCTTAGGAGCCGAGGCTGCTCCTAAGAGCTGTGGGAAGAGATAGGCCAGGTGATAGGAGACCTGGGAAAGATCCCTCACATACTTCTTACTGGCTGTGTGGGCTTGAACAAGGTATTAGCTCTTGAGCACTGTCTCCCATCAGTCTAACCATTACCAGCTGCGATATCCTGAGTGCCTGCTGCTCTGGCCTCATTTCCACACCACCGCATTAGAGACAAGGAGCTTGCAGACCAGCCCTGGAGCACCTTGTGGGCGGACAGGTGGCTTTCTCCCACAAGCTTCCAGGGGTGTTCCTTCCCTCCCTGCTAGCACCTGAGTCCAACCCGGGGGTCCCTCAGCTCTAGGGCTCCTGTGAAGGTGAACCCCCTCCTCTCACAGTCATTCAGCATCTAGTCTGGCTGCCTGCTTTTAGAGTCAGGGGAGCAACGGCGCCAGGTAAAGAAGGTGATAGTTGAAGTCCCTTCTTAGCACAGGCCCTGACAGCCTTCTGTGTTTTAGGGTAAACTTGCCACACTTGGGTCTTCCCAGGAGAGAGATGAAGCCCTGTGAGACCCTGTCTATTCTTGCAAAGCTCACCTCACCCTCTTCTTCAGTCAACTCAGCAGCTTCACACTTCTTTACAGCCAACAATGCCCTTTGGCACCTCCTGCCTCTGCTAACCGAGCCTTAGCCTTTGCCTGGTCTTCTCCTTTGATGGCAATGCCATGGGATCTATCTAACTCTACGTTTCTCCAACCACCATCGTCTTTTCCCCTCCCCATCTCCCTCCTCTTCCTCCTTCTCTTCCTCCTCTCCCTCCTCCTCTCCTTCCTCTTTTTCCTCCTTCTCCTCTCCCTCCCCACCCCCATTCTCCTGTTGAGAAGCTGGACAGAGCTGTTTCTATGGGTAGGACTTGCATAGGTTTGCCTCCCTCAGGCAGGTGCAGAAAACCATGCTCTAATAGAAAGTGGGCTGTGTGCGTATGTGTGTGCACAGGATTGGAACGAGATGGGGGCATGCTGCACAGAGGAAGAAATGATTCTAGTAAAGTTCTGGGAAAAGGGAGGAGGGTGTCTAGGCGGATGTAGGGGGTGGCCAGAGAAGGGAGGAAGAGGGGGTTAAGTGAGGGGGGCTTCCTTGGAAAGGCGTCGTCTCTCTACACCTTGTGTGAGCACACCCCTGGCTCTAGAGGAATCTCCCAGGGACATTATCTCATTTGGGAAGCAGCAGGTCCCCAGGCCACACCCTCTGCTGCTTCTGGCAGTCACTGGCTCTGAGCACGCCAGCAGGGAGAAGCAAAGTCTGGTCCCTGGAAGGCTGAGGCCATTGTGGCACCTCCCCTGCCTCTATGTGGACCTGTCCCTTATGAGTGTTCAACATGCAGAAAAAGACACACCAGGTGTCTGAACCCTCCTTCTCACGAATAATGAAAGGGCTGGGCATCCTCACTGCAGAGTTGGTCGGGCCCACTTTGAGAGACTGGGAGACTCTGAGGGCCTGACAGGAACTTGAAGGCGTGAAGAGTAAGCACACTTAGAGGGCCTCACCTGGCCTTTCCACTTCGTGTTCCTTTTGGAAGTTTCCAAGAAGGGTCAGAAGAGAATTCCTTTCCTGGTACTCCCAAATCCTCCACCAACAAGGACTTCCATCTTGAGCCAGGCCTGCTGGCTAGCCTCCCTCTCTCCTTCCCCAGTTTCCCATCTTAGCAAAGGCTTACCTTCAATCTGGCCATTCTCTTAGTGACAAAGTCTCTGCTAGATTAACTATTTGCTGTAGTTAGCATGATCTCCCTCAGCTCTCCAAAGCACTCTCGGATCTACACGAGGAAGAATTTTCTGGATAGGAAACAGCCAGGTGGGGGCCGTGCAGCCTGTGTGGTACCGATACCTTCACCTGGGCTATGGAGAACAGGCATTTGCAAGGCGGGCAGCACACCCACTGAAATAGAGATGTAGGTAGAAGCACCCAAAGAAGGGGGAAAGAGGAAGGAGGAAGTACCAGGAAGAGCCACAGTAGCCCTTTCAATTTGGGGGTCAATGGGGAGTTTATCAGTGTGCTGGTTAAGCAGATGCCAAACTCAGAAAACAGGCCTGGAAACAGCACGCCAAAGTTGGCAGTAATTGACATAGTTTTCTCTCCCACCCCAGAGAACCATCTGATGCCTGCAGAGGATGCATGACATCCTTCAAGAGCAAGAGGTATAGCTAGATGAAGCCAATGAATCTTTCCTTCTTGATACCATTTCTCCTTTTCTCTGGGTAGGGAAATTGATCAAAACAGAACTCAACCAGCATCATCAAGAGCACCATGAAAGATATTAGTAATTCCGGGCTATATGCTCTTCACACAATTTGAGTGATCTTTAAACAAAACAAAACAAACAACCAAACATGGTTGGATTTGGAACTTTCTTGTTTAAAACCTTCTGGAGTCCCCACCACTACCCTACCCTACCCTACCCTACACACACACACACACACACCCATTGCATCTGGAGTAGATTGCAGACCCTTCCTCAGGGTCCTCAGTGCTGTAAGATCTGCTCTTTTCTAAATCATGATCTTTATCATTACAGCCCTCCAGCCCCAGGACCTTCCTTAGGGCCTCAAACACTCCAACTCCTTCCACCTTGAATGTTCTCTTCGCCTGGAACATTCTTCTCTGAGAGATCTCTCTGTCTCTGTCTCTGACACTGTCTCTCTCTCGCTGAGTTTGTGTGTGTATGTGTGTGTTGTGTGTGTGATACTGGCGTGTGCCTGAGTGTGTATGGGGGCTAGCGATCAGCCTTCAGGTCCTTCCTAGGATGCTATACACCTTGTTTGCTGAGACGGTCTCCCACTGACTTAGAGTTCACCAAGTAGACTAGGCTGCTGCCAGGAGTGTCTGAGGGGATCCTCTGTCACCCACTCCCCAGAACTGGGATTACAGGTATGTATGCCCCTCCCCCACTGGCTTTTTCACATGGTTTTAGAAATCGAACTGAAGCCCTCATAGTCACTGAGGTAACATTTCACTGGCTGAGCCATGCTCCAGGCCTTTTCTTTAAGATATTTACTCAGCCGGCGGCGCCTTCTCAACATGGAGTCTAAACATCAAGCCTCTGAGATTGACCACCTTGTGAAGAACCCATTTGTTTTCTCTCTCATAGCATCTTCTTTGCTTCCTTCACAGTAAAAAGCAATTGCAGGCGGTTTAAGTCACACAAGGGGAAAGGGTCCGCACGTGCTGGAGCCTTCTCATAAAAGCTGATCGTTTTCAAGCTCATATTCATCCATGTTGTGTTGGTAGTTCAAAACTGACCAGGGTAGGAAGATTTACACCAGGGTAATTGGCACCTGCTTCAAATAAGGATTCTTTTTACTCCAGGGCTAGGAAAATGGCTCGGTCAGTAAAGCATTTGCCTCATAAGCATGGCGCCTGAGTTCAGATCCACAAAGCTCATATACAAAGCCAGTGTGCTTTGTGCCATGTGCTCATCTGTTAGTATGGGATGCAGAGACAGGAGGAATCCTGCAAGCTTGCAGGCCAGCTAGTCAAGTTGCAGGCCAATGAGAGACCCTGTCTCAAACGAGGTGGAAGGCGCCTGAGGACCAACATCTGAGGTTGTCCTCCACATGATTCCACACGTGTGCCCTGTGTGCATGCATCCCATCGACACCCACAACTGTACACACACACACATACACACACACACACACACACACACACACACACATAGCTGCACACACACACACAGCTGCATACACACGCACATATACACACACACACATACACACACACAGCTGCACACACACCCACAGCTGTACACACACATACACACACATACACACACACACACACACACAAACACACATGCACACACACAGCTGCACACACACACACACACACACACACACACACACACACACACAGGAATTCTTTGCACTTCATCCAGAGATACAAAATCAACTGATAAACATGTCACAGCACAGCACTGGAAGGGACTTTGTCTTTCCTGTATCCTTAGTGCCTCGGATGATGCCAGCACACAGCAGGTAATCATGACACATTTGTGAAAGACAGAAAGAACGAATATTAACCTGCCAACAGAGGGAATATGAGAGCTGTAGCCTCAGGGAAGGGAGAGACTTTGAGTGGTGAATTTGGCCCTAGAAGCCTTAGCTCCAACCCCAGTGGGGCTTCTAACTTATGTTGCAATTATGGGCCATTCCCTTCTTCCTCCTGGTCCTCAGTTTCCTTCCCTGGAAGAGGTACATACTGGATTAGGTGCCCAATCTCTAAGTCCTAGCATAGGGTTTAAGGAAATCCATGCACAGCTGCCAGGGTGCTGCTCGCACACGTGTGAGCTGTACAGAATCCAGCCTAACAGCCGTCCTGTGTCCCCTGCCTCTCCTGACATACTAACCAGCTCAAAGAGCTCGGTTTGGTTTCCGGCTCCCAGACTTGGGTCTCATTTGCCTTGGGTGTATAAATAAAGAGATCTCTGCATCCAAGATTAGCCTCAGCCGGGGAAGTGGGCAAAGCCGGGCAAAGAGCAGGGCGAAGCTGGAGATGTGCAATTTGTGGCAGGGCTTTCCCTTGGACAAGAGGAAGGAGGATAATGAGGACCCAGAGAACTGCTGGGCCACCCTGTTCTGGTTCTTTGAATGTCAACTAAAAAAAGGAGCTGTGGGGGCCCTTCCCTTCCAAGCCAGCAGGCTCGCCCAGCAGTGGATGCCCACGCCCATCTAGAAAATTCTCTGGCTGCATAGGACTCAACATAGACCTACTAGATGCCACTGGCTTGGCATGCTGGGAATGGGGGACTCTGAGGAGGGGAAGGCTTGGCTCCTTGAGGCTCACATAGAAGTCCATCTGGGTTTTGGTATAGGTCAGGTTTTTGTTTGCTTGATTTTGTTTTTTGAGACAGGGTATCTCTGTGTAGCTCTGGCTGTCCTGGAACTTGCTTTGTAGACCAGGCTGTCCTGGAACTCACAGGAATCCACCTATCTCTGTCTCCCGAGTCCTGGGAATAGGTCAATTTTTAACGGTTGCAAAACCATCTCTATGTTCCACTGTACTTTCTCATGAACCATCTGTTGTCACTAGGAAACAGGATTGCCCGCTGAGGGAGAGCGCACCTTACATTGGAGCAATGAGCGTAGTGGGCCACCTCTCTGGGGTGCTCGGACTCTGAAGGTCCTTGCCAGAGGAATCTTGCTGCTAAGCCTTTTGGGAGGTGGGGGTCCTGGGACCCAGGATTCCTCACGAATGTGGAGAAGATTAAGGTCTAGCCTGTTCCCTAGTGCAGAGGAAACTGTCTTGAAATAGAGTCCCTAGAACTGGGGTGATAGCTCAGCCAGTGAAGCGTTTGCTGAGCAAGCACAAAGACCTGAGTTCGATCCTTGAGAACACATGTTAAAAAAAAAAAAGTCTGGGTATGGTAGCTTGCACTTGTGATTTCAGAGCTGGGGCGTGGAGCTGGGTGGAAACATGTGCTGCCTGGCCAGCCAACCTAAGCTACCAGCAAGCTGAAGCCAATGAAGACCTTGTCTAAAACAAACAAAGTGGGTGGCGCCTGAGGAATAACACCTGAGACTGGCCTCTGGCCTCTGTGTGTACCTGAACAGGTACCTTCACGAGCGTGCACACACACACACACACACACACACACACACACACACACACACACGTCCCTGTGGCCAGTTTCTTCCTTCTGTACATCAGGCTTTATAGTCAGGCTTAGGAAGTGTTCCCAGGAGTCCGGAGCAGAAATCCCCCGGGGCTTTCAGAAACAGGTTGGCCAGGCATTTACTTTAGATGTGGCTGGCTGGAGGTCTGGAGGTCTGTGGGGCTGCCCCGACAGCATTCAGAGCTGGCTTAGACCGGATCGGTTGGGCTAACTCTATTACTTCGCATGGTCCTTTCGGATGAGCAGCAGAGGTGGGGAAGGAAGTGAGAGACACCCCCTCAACCACGGTTCCTCTGTATCAGGCTAGCAGAGCCAGGTCTGAAGAAAAGAGGGCCCTGGCTGGCAGGAACCACGGGAGAGGAGCTAGTGGCAAGAAGAGTGTGTTGGAAGTAGGGCAAGATGATTTGATGCTATCTGGGAGGTGAGAACGTTGGCCAAGGAGGCAAGTGATCCTCATTGCTAAGGGTTCGAGGCCACCCATTAAGAGCAGGGGTGCTTCTAGGGTGGGGAAGCTCATGGTGACATGGTGGTTACTCAGCAATGAGTTGTTTTAGCAGCCACCCCAGAGGGCTTCCGGGAAGAGCAGTATCTTCTAGAATCGCCAAGGCATAGGAAAAGCTGCAAGTTTCTCCCCACTTTAGCCTCCACATGCTAGCAACCTTTGTTGGGGAGGGAACTGGGGGCTTTCCCTTCTTGTGGAAGGGAAACAGACTGCTCAGCTCCTTCATAGAAAAACCCTCTCCCCTGAGGAGTGGGGAACCCCAGGGTGCCTCTTCCTCGACCCTCACCCAGGGATGGGGAGATTCAGAAACAACAAGGGTGTTGCAATTGGCTGGTAGGAACATGCTCTGGAGCTGCACCCTGGGGAAATGAGAGAAAGTGGTCAGTCCTGACAACGGGACCCTCGTTAGCCTCTCCAGACCTGGTGAGGATAGCTGTCTCCTAAGCGGCATCAACAAACCCACACAGGGTCAGCCACAGCGGCCAAGAAGTCACACTGCAATGGAGAACATCTAAGCCAGTCTCTTAAAAAGTTTCCCAGTCAAATTGGGGGCCCCATAGCACCCTAGTTCTGGGGAGCAGAGGTTGAGGGGGATCTAGCCTTTCTGGGGACCACATGGTGGCACCTGGTGTGCCTATGGTGTGGTAAGTGGGATGAATCTAAGTGGAACACAGAGATTAGCCAAAGTCGTGTGATTGAAAAGCAAGAAAGCGGGGCTGGGGACACGGCTCAGTCTGTCGGGTGCTTGTCTAGCAAGCCCGAAGCTCCGGGTTTGAGCCTCGATGCTGCATAAACTGGACTCGGTAAACGCACCTGCGATACTTGGGAGGTAGAGGCGTGGGGTGGTGGGGGATGATCAGCAGCTCTTTGGCTACATCGTGAGCTCAGGGCTAGCCTGGTCTACATGAGACCCTGGAAAGGGGAAAAGGGAAGGAGAAATAAAGGGAGGGATGTAAAGAAACAAGGTAATTTAAACAAAACAAACAAACACAGGAAGAAAGATTCCCAAGATGGTCAAACTGTGCACACTCAGGATCTGTTTCTCTTGATTGACAATAGTGGTCTGGCCTTGGGAAAGCCCCTTCTAAGCTCCTTTAGAATCAGTCTGTTGAGTATGTCTGTAGTTTGATCATCTGGGTGACTTGACTACTTCACATCTGCATTAGCAAATATTGCAATTGCTGCTAGAATTTGCTGAGCGCACTATCCCTGGCCAATGTTCTGTTGGGTCTTGGGTAGTATTTCTGATTGTTCACACTGATCCTACGTGGTTAGCTTTGTAGTTTCCATTGCACACTCTAAAGAGAGGGCTTGTTGGGGCAGGTACTGGACCCCTACCTCCGAAGGCTGTGCTTCTGATAGGGACTTGGGTGGGTGCAGACTCAGACTTTCTACCTGGAACCCTGGTTTCCTATAAGCCACCAGGGAATATTTAGGTCACATGGCTCCCAGAGACTGAGCACTAACCTGGGGTTCATCTCCTCATCTTCTCATCTCCTCACCCTCCTCATCTTCTCTGGGTGTTCCAAGTCTTTCTTAGGTGGCGGGCTGCATTCTTCACTGTATGATTGGTACATAAGTTCAGTGTTTTAAAGACCTCATCTGTGTCTTCTTGCCTGGGTGCTCCTATTATATGCCTGCATTTCTACCACATAGGCCTTTTCTGTGTTCTCTGGTGTCTCTCAGAGAGTGGCGGTGAGCAGCATGGGTCATCTGGGCCAGCCTGCGGTGCCTCTGGGCCAGCCTGTGGCACCCCCGGGCCAGCCTGCAGTGCACACATTCACCCCTTTCTAAAGCCTTCCCTCAAGAGACCTCCATGCCCTTCAGTAGGCTTCCTTACTATGTCTGTCTGTGTCACTGCTACCAAGCTCTCCTAGCCTGGGAAGATTCATTTAAAAATGGCTGGGGAAATGTCCCCATAGCAGTCTGCTGGCTTATAGTAAAGAGGTGATGGATCAGCCGGATCTATCCCTGACAAGACCAGGAGTGAATGTTATAAGCTCCTGGGTGGGATGGGTGCTGGTGGTGTATTTCTTTAATCCCAGCACTTGAGAGGCAGAGACAGGTGGATCTCTGTAAGTTCGAGGCCAGCCTGGTCTACAGAGTGAGTTCCAGGACAGCCAGAGTTACAGCAGAGAAACCCTGTCTCGAAAAACAAAACCAAAACAAAACAAATAACAACAATAACAAATCAAATAAACTCCTGGATGGAATCTCCATCGATTCATCTGCTCATTTCTACGACTATTGCTTGCCTCCTCTGGCCAGGCCCAGTGCTGGAGCCTAGGATGCCTAAGAAAACACAACAGAGAAAAGACCTTGTTCTCATTGGATTACATTTTTCTAGGGCCTACCACATAGGATTTGAGTAAAGGAGTCAGGCCATAATGCTAGACAGCACCTGATGCTCCCAGGAGCTAGAGCGGGGAGGGCAGGAGGGGGCCTGTCTTTTGAGTGTCTGCAGAGGAACGTGCAATTTCAGTGAGTGGTAGCTAAAATCAGGGCCTTGGTGAGATGGGGACCTGCAAAAAATCAATAGAGGGCCCCGAGGAGGAATGTTCAAGGCGTGGCAGTTTGAATGAGCAATGTCCCCCGCAGGCTCAGGCCTTGAACACTTGGTCCAGTTGGTGGCACTTTGTGGAGAGGTATGGGGAGGTGCAGCCTTTCAGGGAGCATGCCACTGGTGAAGCATGTATCTTAGAACCTCCTCCTGCTTCCTGTTTGTGCTCTCCCTGCTTGCTGTTAAAGATGTGATCTCTCAGCTTCCTGCTGCTGTCACCATGGCTACCAAGTGTTGCCATGCCTCCGCCCAGTTATGATGGACTCTCATCCCTCTGGAACATAGGCCAAGACAAAGTCTCTTCTTTAACTTGTCTTTGGTCACAGTGTTTGACTCACAGCATCACAGGGAACTAATAGAAAGTAACTAATACAGACGGTGCCTGGGCTGTGGGGCCCTAGGATTAGCTGAAGATAGGGTCAGAAAAGCAGAGGGACTTCTTACGCAGGTGAGCAGGGCAGCCCTGGAGGGTTGGCAGCATGGCCCAGGCTGACCTAGCAGTATCCTCTTGGCAGTGGGACAGAATAGCCTTCAGGGTCAAGGGCGCCTATCTCCACAAGCTACGGGACTTCTCCAAGGCTTCCCTTAGGTAGCTCCTCAGGCTTAGGGAGGCTTCAGGCCCAGGGTGATGTGGGACCACACTCTGGGATGATGGGCAGGGCCTGTTTCGGGGTCTGCCAGTGCCTCTGCCCCTGACTGGCCTCACCGTCAGCAGCAAGCACATTCCATGGCTGATGATCGGCTTGTGGTCTGGCCTGGCTCTTTGGATGGTTTCTTCTGCTCTTTTAAAACCAGGATTGGAGTTCTTTTTAAGGTTAGGGCATGAATCACCGCTTGTGGCCTAGAAGGGGGATGGAGGGACAGAGGTCCTGTGCCGTTGGGTGCTAGCACTCATTCAAGCCTGTAGGCCCCTGAGGCCAGCTGTGCGGTGATCCAGTCCAAACACTGGTCTTACCGGCTTCTGCGCTTCCAGCCAACATGGCCCAGAATGCCCCTCCACCCACCTCACAAGCCCCGCCATGTCCGGACTGACGCAGGTGCCCTGTTTGAACCTCCTTGCCTCTTCCACTCTCCCCAGGCCAATGGTCCTTCACCTACACTGCTCTTCTCTTAGGAAGCATCATCTTCCAGCCTCACTTCTCAGTTCGTCCACACTTACCTCGGCCTCTGTGTTCTCTTGTCTGGGTCACTATGGTGGACATCCTATCCTTCCACCTGCTTGTCAATATCCTGTGGTATCGGTTTCCCCATAACTGCCTCGGGAAGCTTTTTGAAACACATCTCTGTACCCTCTCTCAGATACCTTCAGTGGCTCCCATCTACCAAATCCAAATGTTCTAGTTGTCATGTAGGTCCTTTCTCAGTGGCCTTAGCTGGCTGTTCCATTCCTAGTCTCCAGCAGCACATTCTGCAGTGTCCTCCTGAATGAACTTTAGAAACTTGCCCAGATATACTCTCTAGCACCCATCTTTCCTTCCTTGGGATCGGTCTGCACCCATAATCTGCCTCTTACTTCTGAAACCTGAGTCTTCTATCTGAAGCTCCTTCATTGCCTTTCTAACATCCTTTCCTGTACTGTGCTCATTTAGTCCAAATTCTGCTCCCTCCTACAAAACCACAAGCTCTTCTGATAAGAGGATTCTCATCCACACCAGAGCACTGGATGCAGCATGTCTCCCATTGGCTACTGTATTGGGACCTCCCAGAGCGATGTGCAAAGCCAGCCACCTGTCCTGCCTTGTCCTCAGATATCTTTCAAGTTTTCATGGATGGACAGATAGACAGCTCTTTCCTTCACTCTGCATGTATTGAGAGCCTGCCATGGTGGCACTGTATAAAAGTTGAAGATACAGGTGATCGGAGATGTATCCCGAGTGCTGTAGCATGCTCAAGACAGCAGGAGAAGATGGTCAGGCAGCTGGAATCCTGTGTGGCAAGGAGGGACTAGCCTTGGGATCACACAAGTGGGGGCCCCGCACTGTATCCGGGGGTGTCAGGTGAGGCTTTCAAGAGGCCCAAGAATAAGCAGGAGGCATCCAGGAGAAAGGAACTATAGCCTGGAGGCTGGAGGCAGCTGGTGTGCTGTGGGGTTATGAGGTGCCCATGCATATGTTCCTTCTAGTGGCGAGTCCTGAGTGCAGGCCACAGCTGATCATGCAGCATCTGGCTGGCTTTGAGAGTCTAGGAACAGCCTGATAGCAGTGGAGAGCCGATGAAGGCTTAACGGTCAGAACCAGACAGACTCGGTTCATATTTTAGCATCTTTCTTTCTTCCTTCCTTCCTTGTGGTGAGCCCCAACACTTGGGCCTAGATTCTGCTGTGAGCCTCTGGCTATATTGCCAATCCTTTATTGGGAGATTTTCTGAGCAAAACTGAGTCACAAAAAAAAAAAAAAAAAAAGAGGGGCTAGTTTTGGGGAAGTCAAGGTTATCTAAAGGAATGTTCTCTGGCTAAACATTTAGCTCCATCATGTGAGGCTATTGTCCTAGGGACGCATCTAACTTCACCTAGAGACTCTACTTCCCTGGATAAACATTTAGCTTCCCTGAGACAGGTTATCTCCCAGAATAAACATCCTGCTCCAGCAAAAAAGGATGTTTTAAGGTTTAGGTTTAACTAGAGAATGAGATGTTCTACTCATGTATTATTTTACCCAGCGATTGATACCCTCATTGTGTACCTGCTGAATTCCTTGTGATCATTATCTTTGTAACTGCTGTAGCTGCACGTAGACCCTTGAGAAAGAAGTGTATAAAAACTGAGACAAAAATTAAACTTCAGCTCCATTCCATCTGAGCTCCATGATACTGTGTGTGCCTGGTCTATCCCCTTCTCTTTTCCCCTTTCCTCATAAGGCCCTTCAGTCCCACCCCCCATTCAAATACTTTCCAACTTGCCAGGCTGGACCTGGCACTTCTTTCCTTCCTTCCTTCCTTCCTTCCTTCCTTCCTTCCTTCCTTCCTTCCTTCCTTCTCTCTCTCTCTCTCTCTCTCTCTCTCTCTCTCTCTCTCTCTCTCTCTCTCTCTTTCTTGGCTGCTATTGAGAGAGGTCTAGATGGATGGAGGCAAAAGGGACAATGAGACCTGAAATTGAGGATCTGGGGAGATGGCTCAGTTTGTAAAGTACAGATTCCAGAGGATCCCTGGTAGATTAGTGAGCTCCAGATTCAGTGAGAGACCCTGCCTGGGTAAATAAAGGTGGGGAGCAATCAAAGAAGACACCTGATGTAAATTTGAGCCTCTACGTACATACACATACATGTGCACCTGCACACAGTGTACCACATGCATGTGAACATGCATGCACACACGCATGCCTACCTCTTCAAACAAGGTGGAGAAATTGAGGAAGACATCTGATGTTGAACTTCGGCCTCCCCTTCCCCTGCTGTGAGCACACATATACACACAAAGAGAGCTGCAGGTGGCCTGGGACCTCAGGGTCCCTCTGCTCTATCTCCTAGAACGCTGCCTGTTCTTGAGGGAGCACTTTTCCCCACAGCTAGTCTGACTTTGGCTTTGCCAGTGCCACATCCCAAGTCAGGGTTTACTTCAGTGGGACACTCAGCCACAGCAGGGCCTGCAATCACAGGGTGGGGATGACCCTCACCAGCTCTGCCCCTGCTCCTGCTGTCCACCTACTCGCGCTCCACCCCTGCCCAGCTGCATGTGTCTACAGCAGCTCTGCCTGGGGCCTTTGGCAAGTTCAGTCTTCCCAAGGCCCTCTTTGTATTCTCTGGTTTTCCCACCTAGTAGCTAACTAGAAATCAAGCAGTTTGTGGCCAAGAACACAGATAGTATCATCATTGCATGAGGCTCTTCAGCTCCCACCCTAAATTCCAAGCTACTCTGTAAAGTGGGAGCATGCTTGTATTTCTTGTCAGAGGGCAGGCCTGTGGGGGAGACCCATGTAAGCAAAGCTGGCCTGCTGAGTATGTGATATAGGGGCGTAGAGATCACATTCAGAAGGATTCCATACTTGGGTTCATGCTCTATTTCTTGAAAAATTCAGTAGCTTTGAAAAAAGTTGGCCTTGAATCTGATTTTGCACGGAGTAACACAGTTTATGTAAAGCAGGCATTGCAGGTATTGAGTGGGGTGACCCAACTGGCAGTAGCTTCACCTACATATTATTTGTGGGTCTTACAGTTTCCACCAATTACTATGAGAGGCTGTGATTTTCAGGAAAAGAGCAGTTCCAGAAGGAGGAGAGTAACTAAAGATGTTTTTATGGCTCCTTTCCTGGAAGGAAAGTGAGGGGCTTGGGAATATGCCAGAGACAAGGGTGGTGAAGACTGACAGAGAACCCTCAGTGCTCTACAGAGAACCCCCAGTGGTCTACAGAGAACCCCCTTAACAATCTACAGAGAACCTTACCCAGTGATCTACAATGAACCCCCAGTGGTCTACAGAGAACCCCCTTAACAGTCTACAGAGAACTCCCTGTGGTCCACAGAGAACCCCTCCTATAGACAACTCTCAGCAGTCTACAGAAAGCCCCCAGTGACCTGCAGAGACCCCTCAGCAGCCTACAGACACCCCTCAACAGTCTACAGAGAACTATTTGACCTCCCTGCCACAAATGTAGAAAACCGACTAATTCCTTGGGATGAAGTATTGTTCTTTGTTAAGTTCCCCTAGTGAGTGTAGAAAATTAGGTTTTAAATCTCACTCCTGGCTAGAAGACCTGGCCCCAGTCCCTATGTAATCCTGAGAAAAATCATGGGAATCTCAACCATTGCATCTGGTTCCCCATCCGTTTGAGATACACCACATCTATGGCCTATCCTGGCAGACGATAGAAGCATATGGAAGGCTCTTTTCAGACTGTTGGCAGCGGCACTCAGTAGTCCATTCGTGATCTTCCTGCAAAGAGCAGGTGAGTCCCAGAAGTCATTGCCAAGAGTCCTGGAAGTCTGGCTTAGCTGGGTGATGCTGAGGAAAGAGAACTAGCTATCAGTGGCTAATGCAGAGGAGGGAACATCTTCTCTGTGTCATTCTGTTTGGCATCCTGGGGTGTGTTGCTATGGCAACTCGCCTAACTTGCCCCACATGCCACAAGGAAAAATCTCTGCCTACTTTTGAGCAGCATCACCCAAGGTCTGGGCTGTGTTTTCTTCCCTATAGCATCAGGCTGTTCACCAGACGCAGTAGCTGGGGAAGGGCCTATCAGACTAGGAGGCTGAGGGGCTGGACCATGCCCAGAAGATCCTCTGCTTCACCTGAGACCCAAAACTAACCCTTAGTTCCTTTAGCTGAAGGCACAACTCAGTCAAAATGCAAATGCCTTTGGGTAGGACACATCAAATTGTTCTCACTCATTAGTGATATTCAAAATCAATTACCTTACTAGGCCTGAAACTCTGAGCAGACCTTGATTGGGGCAGTAGGAGGGAGAGAGTGGGTTATGGGACCACCTGGGTATTCAGTGTTTGGGTACTTGGGGGAGGTGATAAACCCTTGTGGGGTGTGTGTGTGTGTGTGTGTGTGTGTGTGTGTGTGTGTGTGTATGTGTGTGTGTGTATCTGCTGAAGCACCACCCGGGAACCAGGTCTTACTGTCCTGCTAGGAGGATTCTTTGTGTAGCTGAGGATGGAGGAGAGGCTGCCCTGCTCCTGTCCAATGAGAGCAGGTACCTGCATTCTGATTCCACGTCCCCTGGAGACAGTTCCTCACAAAGTCATCATATTTTTTTTCTATGCCCCAAAAGGCTCACTTCCTAAAGAGAACATCATGCATGGACTAAGAACAGAGGCTTGTGGGCTGGGGAATCCAGCTTAGTGCTTGCTTAGAATGCATAAGGTCCTGGGTTTAACACACTCCCACACTGGAGAAAAGAGAGCAGGGTTCTGGGGATCAGAGAGACCCTGCCACCGCCTTTGACACACTGGCCATGACCTTGGACTAGCTATTTGACTTCTCTCACAGAACCTGGCAATCAAAGCTGTGACTCCATGAGGACTTATGAGAGGTGAGAAAGCGTTTACCACAGTGTCTGTCACCAACCAAGTAAGAAAGATGAAGGGCTGTGGAGATGGCTCAGCAGTTAAGAGCACTTGCTGCTCTTCCAGAAGACCCAGGTTTGGTTCCCAGCACCCATGACCAGTTGGTACACAACACTGGTAAATCCAGCTCCAAGGTATCTGATACCCTCTTCTGTCATTTGCAGGAACTCACACACATGTGGCATCTGTGCATACACACACACACACACAAAGAAAAAAAATCGAGAGTGACATTACCAGCTCCCATAGGCAGAGCTTAGGGGTTGCCAGGGACTGTTTGGTACAGTGAATGTGGATGGATCACATATGGGCCATTAACCAGAGCATCAGCCTGCGAAGTGGTTATTCTCATTCTACAGTTCAGGAAATGACCCCTGGGGGGCCTGCCCAGGCTCATCCACCTAGAAGGGATCTGAATCTGGCAGTCCGGCTCCCAAGCCCGTGCACTAGCTGCTCTTGCTGTTCAGTAAATGGAAGCAGTTAATGTTCCAGTGAAAGAGAAGGGAGGCAGCAGGGAGGGGCTGGGCCACAGGGACTGTTCCCGCCAGGTGAGCATCCACACAGGGTATAACTTAGTTCTTAAGGACACTGTACGAAAGCTCCTCATGGACGTTAAGCGTATAGGTGACTCGTCTCTGTCTTTGCTTCTCCCCTCACTGCTAACAAACTCCTGGGCATTGGCTGAGAATGGAAGTGATGAGGACTGACTTGTTGGGGCTGGGACTGTCCCCATTTTAGCCACTGCTCCCTACAGCAGACACTCCATGCTGAGGCTGTGTGAGTGTCTCTGGAGATCACAATCTCCACAAGGCTGTGGCTCCGTGGTGACAATCTTCAGTGTAGGGGTAGAAAGGGTGGGGAGGGGCCAGATACTAAGTGGGCAGGAGAGATGTCGTGTTTGAGATGCAATGTTCGTGCTGTGTGTACATGTTCCTGTGTGTGAATGCATGGACACGTGTATGTGCAGATGTCTGTGAGACCAGAGGTCAAGGTCAGATGGCACTTAATCACACTTTACCTTACTTTCTGAGGTGGAGTCTCTCAGTGAACCTGGAGCTCTCTGATTCAGATCACCCCAGGGACCCTGCCTCTGGCTCTGTAGAACCCGGCATGACTACGATGCCTGGCTTTTCCACATGAGTTCTGAGGATTGAACTTGGGTCCTCAGACTTGCATGGCAAGCGTTTTTCTGGCCAAACCTCTGACGATCCCTTCTCTTTATAGCTACACTGAAACGATCAACTTTGACTCCAAAAGAACTCCACAGAGAACCACTGCACCAACACCAAATTGATTTAAGGACTTCAGTGCTAAAATATTAAGTCCTACAGACTGTTCTGGGACCGAGACCTAGTGCTAGACCTTTGCCAGGAGGAGTGGAGACAGACTAGGTTTATTTAGGGTCCTGGCACATATGTCTGAGCCTCCAGTATACCTCCCTAGACATCCCTGGACTTGAACTTGAGAGGAATGTCTCTGAGCAACTTTAGATGCTTAATGATCAGAGCCATGACCTCCGATATGGCTGCTGGAGAGGAAGATGGTTTACTGTGACAGCACTTCCAAGCACTCCGTAAACACTTATTCAGTCTTTGCAATCACTTTACAAATTCTGTTACTGTCCCTACCTTGTAGAAGAAGAAACTGAGGCACAGGTAATAATTTGTCAGGGCCAGTAAGGCCTAACTGCAGAGTCCAGGTCAATTCCAGTCAGTGAGACTCTGGGGTACCCATTCCCACACTGCCTGATCTTGACTTGTGTCTTCTTGGGACCTTACATTGGACCCATGAGTCACAGGTAAGGGGTCAAAGTTGATTCTGCCCTAGGGCCAGGGAAATGGACCCAATGATCCCTCAAACCCTTCTGATCCAGAGTGCAGACTAGCCAGGCACCTTTATGGTTTTAAAAGGAAAACTGGTGCTGTGCCATGCATGTGTAACCCCAGTGCTCGAGACGTGTAGACAGACAGGACTCTGGGGCTCATTGACCAGCTACCAGCCTACTCGGCAAGTCCCAGGTCAGTGAAGGACTGTTTCAGAATGGTGGCTAGTTCTGGATGGCACCTGAAGCTGTCCTGAGGCCTCCACATTCATCTACACCTATACACAAGCACACACACAAGCACCCACACACCCCCACACACACTTGAGCACCCACACACAAATCGCCACCCTTTTGTTCTTTAGCACCTAGAAATATGAACCACATCATATTCCACTCACTCTATACTTCTTTGGGGGCCAGTTCAAATCCTACCTCCTCCTCCAGGAAGCCTTCTTTACTTGTCAAACACACAAGCAGGCCCTTGTCCACCTCCTCACACCTCTGCTTAGCTCTCCCACTTCTTGCTCTGCCCTCAGCCATGCGGGGCCCAGCCTGCCAGTGCAATGAACCCACGTTCCTTTTGCAAGCAGATGCCCTTCTAGCATTCATTGATATGTTTAATGAGTCCCATATTTCAAAAACCCAAACTGACCAGACATAACGCAGAAGTGGCTTTCTCCATATAAAGGGAGCAATGAGTCACAAATCCTGTCTTGAGAGGTCCTTTAGCACCCCCCATCCCTCACTGCTCCACCCCCTTCAGTTGCAGGAACATTAGCAACCACTGACAGAGCCCCAGCGTGCACCAAGCCTCAATCAACCAGTTTCCACAACTCAGAATTCTGCCTCCCTTGTCCTCCATGAAAACAACTTTAGAAAGGTCCCAAAGTCTACAGAGCTGTACTTCAAACGCTGGCTCTTAGATTTGGGATGTTTGCCCCGTCCCTATTTTCTGGGGACACCTTCTGGAGCCACCTGGTAGTTTTCATCTCCTTCCTGTGACTGGATCTCTAGAGATTGCAGACCCTTCCTCTCCTAAGTGTACCCCCAGTGGGCTTCTATCCCTAGAGCTTTCAAGAAGCTGCTGGTCTGGCAGCAACGCTTCCCCTGCCCCTCTTCCGACCCAAAACTTCATGCAGGAACGTTTGTTTCCAACTGTGTCCCTGGGTTCAGGGTGAAACCCAGCTTCTTTCAAGAAGGCCTTTCATCTACAGGCGCTCTAGGAAGCAGCAAAGGTCAGGAGGGCACTCTTGTGTACCCAGATTGGGAAAACCAACCACAGCTTGGAGAGATCCACTCGCCTGGTTGGGAGTGGGTTTCCACTTGCGCTCTCCCAGGGCACCTGCCCAGCTGTCACAGTCTCTGTCCCCTTGTGCCAGTCTCAGCCAGGGCCTGAGCCGCTCAGAAAGAGCGATGAGGCTGGCAGCGGGTACCGGGCCTGCTGGTTCCTTAGGCTCCGGCACTGGCTGAAGCATTCTGCCACGCAGTGAAGGGGGCCGGGAAAACTTTCGCCAGCCTCAGCAAAGCATGGTTCGCTGAAGCTGCGCGGGACACCCGCAGTGTGGAGGCCTGAGCTGGGGCAGCCCGGGACGAGAGTTCAAAGGCTCGCCTCTCCTCCCTTCCGGCGGGTGCTAAGGACCTCGCTGCGCCCCCGCACCTGGAGTGCATTAAGCGGCGGCGGCGCGCGCTTCTGTGGCGGCGGCTTCCCCCGAATGACTGAATAATTGCATAATTCCGAGAGCGAGCTGGGGTCGCTGTTCTGTCCCTACACTAGTGTCAAGTATCGTTCCCACTGGTTCTGAGCTGAGGGACTGTGCCCGCTGCCTGTGGTCAGGCTGAAGGAGGCTTGCCAACGCCTAGCTGCCGAACTGGAGGAACTCGGGCCTCTTAGGGTCTCTCCGTCTGGTTATCCAGACTTCGGGATGCTCCGCCTCGGGTGGCCGGAGGGCAGCAGGGTCACGCTCGCTCGGCGCGGTCTGTCCCCTTCCCCAACTAGGACCTCGGATCCTCGGCAATAGAGGGACGTCCGAGTGGCCGGATGGACACTTGGGAACTTGTCCCTAGGGAGACATCGGGGGCACCCAAAGAGCTCATGATTCCAACAACTCAGGTTCCTTCTCTTCCCAAACACCAAAGTCCTAGAGACTTCCTTAGCTACACTTCCCTGCTTTGTACCTTGGTGAGGCCGTTTAACTGCAGCCGGTTCCTGCAAACCTGTATCCCCAAGTGCTACCAAGGGAGGCGCGTCGCATCTCTCCTCACATCTGGAGCGGAGGTCCCGGGGACCAGGGAGGGGCTCCCGGAAGCAAACGAAGGCGAGGGGAACACGTACCTGGCCAGAGGCTGAGGGTCCAGGCCACCAGGAGGCCCCTGGGCAGGTCCATGGCCCGCAGCGCGTCGGCGGGTGTCGGGATGGTCGCGGGGCTGCGAGCCAGAGTGGCAGCCTCGGTCTGCGCGGCGTAGGGAGCCTGCACTGCTCCGGCTCCGCTCCGGCTCCCGGACTCCCTGACAGCGGAGCAGAGGAAGTGGGAGGGCTCGGGCGGCGGGGAGGGGCGCGGGCACCGCGGCAGCCCTGGCTCCAGGCCAGTCTCGGCCCCTCTGCTACCTGGGCCAGCAGCAGGCTGACTCCCGGATGCTCTCTCCAAGTCGCCTCTCCTCCATCCTCAACCAAATCAGGGTCTGCCCAGGAAAAGCCAGTTGTGGTGTCTATTTTCTAGAGGAAAGAGATACATAAAGACCATATGGGGAACCAAAGATCATTCGGGGCCACTTTGTGACAGGTTTCCTTTGGACTAGTTTGGCGGACCCCCCTCCCTCAACCATTCATTTTGACAGATTCCTTTGTCTCCCAGTTTCCTGGGGTTTAAAATGTCAAGGCCACAGGCTTCTTGAGAAGCTGGAATAAATGCAGACTACCTCCAGTTTCCACTGCTCCAGACTGCACACCTGAACAATTCCAAAGCGGCCAGGAGGACCAGGGACCCCGTTTGACGGCTCACAAGCTTCTCTTTGGAACCCAGACACTATTCCCCAGCCATTGTAATCATGGACACTTAACTTCAATGCACATTTATTGCCGGAGCTTTTAATCAGGTTTTGGGCCACAGTCTGTGGGTGTGGTGGCTGGCTTTCCAGCAGAGAGGGAGCAGAGGAAGTCAGCAGGGTAGCCAGTGTGTGTAGGAAGCTAGAGTACCCAACCCACCACTTTTTCAGGAGAACCTCCCAAGGCCATCATGTAAATATGCAGACATGTGCTCACCTTTTTCTCCTCTTGTCTTCATGATATTGCACAGGAAAACTAGACAGCAATTGATGTATTTGTTCGATCTCTCTCCCTCTCTCTCCCTCTCTCTCCCTCTCTCTCTCTCTCTCTCTCTCTCTCTCTCTCTCTCTCTCTGTGTGTGTGTGTGTGTGTGTGTGTGTGTCTCCTTGGTTTGTAAGGGCAATTAACCACTTGTCCTCAGGAGCAGAAGTTAGTGGATGGACAGATGAGTACAAAGGACGTGGAGGAGCACAGAGGAACGCAGAGAGGAGCTGGCAGCAGATTGGAAGGGCTTCCCAGAAGAGTGGACACTCAGGGAGGATCCTTGAGGATAGGTGGGTGTTGAGAAAGCCCACCATTTGCAAAGGCTGGAGGAAGCTGTTTTTATCCTAGAGGAGGAGAGAGAGTTGGGGGAGAAAGAAGGAGGAGGAGGAGGGGGGGGGGGAGGAGGAGGAGGAGCAGAGAAGGATGGGGGGGGGATGGAAGGCACGGGCTGGAATGCATCAGTGTTCTCAGGGCCAAGTTTCAGAAAAGGATGATATGATAAAGGGACGGGCTTTCTGGCTATCCCAAAAGATGCCATGGATCAGAAGAACCTTCTCTCTCTGCTTCTTCCCCCCTCTGTGTCCTCTTTGAGGATAGGGTGAGGGCTGGTATGGGCTGGAGGAAGCAGGATCGACCTTGGGATGAGGATGACACTGGATGGCATAACAGGGAAATACTGGGTGCTTCCTGGTAACAATTCAACCCTTGTGTGTCTGGTTTAATGTTGAGGCAGTCACTATTAAATGCTATTCAACAGTCTTTTCAGTTTGTTCTGTGGTACTGGGAAATGAACCCGGCATCTCAAGCATGCTAGACAAGTGGTTTGCCACTGAGCTATATCCCTGACCTTCAATATGAAACTTTATTTTTGTTTATGTGCGCACATGCACGTGTGCAGGCCAGAAGGCAACTTCGGGGATCTTCTTTGACCTATCTCCATTTTTATTATTAAAAAAGTTGTGTGTATGCATGTGTCTCCATGTGAGTATGTACATGTGAGCGCAGGTGCCCATGGAGGCCAGAGCCGTTGTAGCCCCTGGAGCTGGATACAGGCGGTTGTGAGCCACCTGACATGGATGCTGGGAACTGAACTCATGTCCTCTGGAAGAGCCACATGTACTCAACTGCTGGGCTATTTCTCCAATCCCTCCCCACTCTCTCATTGAGACTGGAACCCACCAATTAGGCTAGACTTGCTGGCTAGCCAGCTCCCGGGTTCTTCCTGTCTCTGCTTCCGGGTGCTGAGGTTGGAGATGTGCTCCATCACGCCCTGCCTTTCTGTGAGTACTGGTGATCTGAACTAGGTCCTCATGCTCGTGTGGCAGACACTCCACAGGCTGAGCCACCTCCCTAGCTTATTAAGCTTTATTATTTATTATTATTATTTGTCACACAAGAGAGCAGTGGATAGGTGAGGATAGCAGTGGATAGGAATTTGTGACTTGGATTCCAAGATATGAGGAGCTCAGAGAACTGGATGAAGGGCTTTATGAGAGTTGGGATTTGACTTGACTTTGACTTGACTTTGAACCTCTGCATCTGCCAACTCTTCACAGGGACAGTGCTCAGATTCATCTGTAATTTTGATTGAAACACATGTCATGCAACTCACCATGTAGTTCAACCATATTTGAATAGCAGCAGGACTGTGTCACCATGACCACTAATTTCACAATGCTGTCATCATCTCCCAAAGAAACCCTGTACCCATGAGCTACTGGTTCCCTCACCCCAGCCCCTGGCAACCACTAACCTTCCTGTCTCTGTGGATCTTCATGATCTGGACATTTCATGTGAATGGAATCATCCAGAATGTGGCCTCTGTGTTCCCAACATTCATGTGTGACATAGTGGAGTCCATATTTTGTTTCTCGTAAACAACATCCCATTAGCAATGCCGCAGTGTTTATCCATCTTGCAGGTGATGCCCTTTGGGGTGCTTCTACTCTGGGTTATGGTGGGTAATGCTGTACAGACATCTGGGAACACATTTTTGTCTGAACATACATCTTCAGTTCTCTGGGTAACATACAGCCGCACACAGTGTGACAATGGGCCAGGCTTAGGTGGTCCCATGAAGCCTGGTCATGTAGCGGACCATGGCATCTGGGTGTGTAAGGACACTCTGTGTACTGTACCGAGGTGACACGGCCCAGCAATGCGCTTCTGCCGGTGCATCCCTGCCTTTAAGTGATGCCCGGATGTACTTGGGAGTAGCAGTGCTGAGTCACAGAGTGCACTTATGTTTGATCGCTCGAGGAACTGCCAAACTGTCTCTGCAGTTCCTGCCATTCTGTGTTCCCACCAGCCACATATGACTGCTGTACGTAGTGTTTTCCTCTTTTGGGATCCACCTCACAACAATGACCTCATTTCACCCTTCCAATAGTCCTGCAAGGTAGTTGAGGGTTATGTTTGTTTGCTTGTTTTTGCTTTTTTGTAGATAAAGACATTACACAGGTGAAGATTCTTCCAGTTGCAGGGTATAGAAACTCAATACCCAGTGAAGGATGCAGAAAAGCAACATAAATGTCTTCATGTAAGGCAGTCTAACACTGAGCTAGCTGCAAGCACTGGGCTAGCTCCAGCACTGGGCTAGCTCAAGCACTTGGCTAACTGCAGGCAAGGCAGGATCAAGGGTCTCAAACAAATGCCCCTGCTTCCTTCTCCGTCTTCTCTGAGTTTTGTTCCATTCTGGTCTCCTTTCCTATGGCAAAGGTGTCTCTGCATTTCTGGAAAGATGGCAGGCAGCTTTCCCAAGCTCTGTCTTCACTGATTCTAAAGACACAGAAGAAATCTTCTCTCCTAGATCCAGCAGAGAAGCTCATGGTTTGGGCTCACACCCTCCACTGAACAAATCATAGTGTCTGGAGGACATGATATTATAGCTAGCCCAGTCTGGGGCACACACCCATCCCTGGGGCCTTGGGAGGAGATGGCACAATGACTGACAGTTCCACCCAGACCATGTATTATAGGACAGGAATTCTCTAAGGACCCAGGAAAAGGGAGGTAGTAAGGCCTGCTGGACACACACAGCCTATAATTGCCAAAGCCACTACAAAGATCTATGCTGTGAGTGGCAGCAAGAAAGTTGCTCAAGTCCCCACAGCACCTACAAGCAGAGCTGTGACGGAGCCCAGGGATTTCATCAGCGGCTTCAGAACTTGTCACAACACCTCTTCTAGAAGGGAAGGGGGGGTAGGTATTCCACTCTGGGACTGCAGGAGCCCGGGCAGCCTGAAGGGAGGCCCCATGGATGGCTTCTCTAACTTGTACTTGTAGTGGGCAGAGCAGCAATGGTGGGGGCCTAGGACTGTTAAGTTCTTCTTCCGGTGAAGTACTTGGGCTATCCTGATCTGCCTTTGCTTTGGCAAGGTCCTTCTTTCTTTCTACTCTCTCTCCCTGCCTTTACATCTCTGGGACTGTGATCTACTGTTCTGGTTTGCTATGGACAGAGGGCTTTCTCAAGTCACTGGATGCTCAGAGTCAAAATTAGAAGATGACAGGTCATGGTGATACAAACCTGTGTTCCCAGTGCTTGAGGCAAGAGAGTTATAAGTTTGAAGTCAGCCTGAGCTGTAGAGTAAGACCCTGTTAGGCAACCTCCCCCTCCATTGTCCATCTCTTCCTTGAATCATCTACTCCCCCTTCTCCAGTTCTTCCTCTGGCTCTTCTCCAAGTCTCTGTCCCAAACTCTCCAGGTTACTTTTCTCTGCCCCCCCTCCTCCAGGGCCCCCTAGTACAGCCAGTCTTCATACCAGCTGGGAGACTCCATGGAGGTACTCTCTATCCTCCAGGTCTCTTTCTGCAGTCACCTCTTGCAGACAAGGCCTCCTGTCCCTGTACCGTTGGTTGGTTTATGTTTAGGAAAAGCAGATTTTGTTTTTGTTT